>JAHZMV010005517.1:0-40824 GCA_027743765.1 Coecobrya sp. COE2
GCACAGGTACGTTTATTGTCTTTACATTAATCAACGAATACATTTTTTGAATATCATTTGTTTTAAGTTTTTTTTGTTTCGGCGTTTTGTCAACTCTTCGATTTTATTTTTTACGTTTGAAATAGTGTTGATGATGTTGAGAAACATGCTGATAACGATGTTGAGAAACAGAAACAGGCTGATAACTCTCATAAGAAAAAGGCTGATTACTCTCATAAGAAAAAACATATTGTTGAGTTGCCCGTAGCTAGAGAGAGAGTAAGAAGTGCGAGAGAAAATATGGGCCCGAATTTGAGAATATCAATATTGAGCCAGTTTACCCTTAGTTTGAGGAGAGAGTGGAACAGGGCTGTCATGATTCCTGTTTTGCTACGAAATAGATTTCATCTTAATCCACCTAATCGACCAGAACCGACTAACGTTGCAAATTCGAATGTTCCGCATCCGACAACTAGTAGCTTGAGTAGTATAGGATATCCATCATCCTTGAGCATTGCTGGAAGTTTGGCCAGCTCAAATACTGTTACTACTGTCGATAGCAATTGTCGTGATTACAACCACCCGCCAAAAAAAGGACAGTAAGGATCATCCGTCGAAAAGTTTTTAGAATCATCACCCAGAAGAATAACTGTACTATTATTATGTCCACAAATTTTTCCGCTTAGATATATTGCATTTCCTACAAATGTGTGTGCAAAATGACGCGAAACGCTTCATGCTGAGTATGTATATTCAAAATTAACAAATAGCATTTTCTACTATTTTCTCACGGAACTCACTTTCAAAAAATACATTTCAAAATTCCTTGTGGCTTTTTTAAAAACCCAATGACCAGCAACAATAAATACCTACATGCATCCGTCTAACAAGTAACGTAATTGTCTTTGCTAAAATAGTTGCATGCGTGGTTTTGAGTCTCATATGCACGTTGCGACGTTGTTAATTATAGTGTATATAATAATTTCCTTATTTCGAGAACATTATATAGGTTTGGTTTATATTATCAATTAGTGTAGAAGCCACAACGTATTTCGAAAATAACTTTGCAGTTATGAAGAATACAGTGATGGTAGTAAGGATACGAAACATTTATTTTTTTGCTATTATTATTAAGTACTACTTTAGTTTACATTTTACTTGAAAAGCCTTCACTAATTGTATGCCTGTAATGTGATACAATGTCTTTCGTCTTGTCCTTGGAACGCTAATCATTAACTTATCCATTATGATGAAATGTCATCCTTGACCATATCCAATTTTTGATTCATATATTTTTAGGTTGATTAAGCATGATGAACATGTCTCAATGGCATCTTGTTTCTTAAGGTATATAACGAACTAATGCTAAACGTACGTTTTTGATCGTCCTAATAATCTTTTTAATAGTATTTAGTCCTTTGTTACCTTTTCGTTTCATTCAGAGACTAAAGTGATATATTTTTGTTTAGTATAACGGTTATAATTTGTGCAGATAACCGTGACATAGACGAGCACAATAAATGAATTGCTGACATTGCATTGCTTTCGTGTTCCCTTTTCACCACGTATACCTTTTCCTATTTTTTGAAATTAGTTTTACTAAAGCTACAACCACCATAAATTAATAGTCATAGGAAATGCACACTTATATTTTATATTTTAGGGTATATCGCTGGTAGAGTTGGATCTAGTCAGAAAAAAGGTGTAACGTTTTGTACACCGTTTCGTTATTGTTATTATTATCAATTATTATTCGTTATAGTTATAATTAATTGAATGTTTGTTTGTCTGCAAGTTGATCGTTTTAGTTGTACATTTGGTTATTATTATGTATGTTGCGTCATTAAGCTTAATACTAAAACTGATCGCATGTGCTATACATTGTAAATGTAAGTGACCTTTTTCCATGGCTGTAAATGAATTAATTTTTATTACAACTTGTAGTATTTATCATTTATTATTCTTATTAAGTTACGGTATGGCCAATTTATGCGTTTTTTGTCGTCTTTCGAAATGAAGGAGTGGAGATTGTACCTGATCAAGTGTGATTATTGTTATTCTTGTTTTATTTGATTGATGCAACGATTGTGATGATATCGTTATTTTTTAAAGCGTAACATTCAACTCACACGCCGCACCAGCTATCATATATAATATCATAAATTAATGAAACTTTGATTGAGATGAATTTAATTTTCAGTTGTCCGTAATAAATATTTATTTTCTTTTGGTATATCGTTGAGTTATTTTGAATTTATTTTTTATTTGCATGTTATTATTTATTTACGATATGTTTGTTTTTTTTCTTTATTTTTTAATTCGTGATTTGATTTGGAAAAAAGCGATGATGAAGGTGTTGAAAACGGAGGTCACGATGATGATGACGCGACCGTTACTACGAGCGTTTCCTATTTTGATGATGGTGATGGTTACTCTACAACTGCTGATGTTACTGTTCACTCTGATCCTGCTCCAAATATGCAAGCTAACGCATCTTCCGCCTCCTCTACTGCTGCTGCTGATGATAATTTAGCTCATCTAGTACTTCCGCCTTCTCCGCTCAGGATATTATTTCAGCATTCAATCTCTTAATCAATTTACCATTTCTTTAACAAAACCAGGTGACGGACATAATTAATCGCATGATTTGATCAATTTTTGATACAATTTATTTAATTTTTAAAAATATATTGTTTTATTTTTGCTTCTGTATTTTATTTTCCTTAATAATTTCTAGTCGTTTTTATTATTATTTAATGTTTTAATCCCTCTTATGTTTTTCAAACTTTAAAAAGATTAATTTATACTTATTGTTGAAATGCAAAAAAAATAATTAGCTTTGTTGTTGTTCTTCTTCTCCACCGTTAGAAAGTGTATACTGAAATTGTTATGCTTTCATCGTGTCCATGTCTCTAAATATTTACTGTCGTCATTGTCCAAAAACGGTGAGAGGTATTGGATAAATGTATGTACCGTTCACCTTCGCATGCCCGTGCTCAACATTTTACCGTTACAAGTAAACTATTTTATTATTGTCACATTTTTGTTTTCTGTCCATTTTTTTTCAAGCTATACATATATGTATTATATATTGATGTTGCATTACTACTGCTGCTAACAATAGACGATCACACTCCTGCACACTGCACAATTTTCCATACATTTTTTTACGATACGATAAGGATTATACAAAATGCAATGTGCCATATTATCATAATCTACTTCGATCCTTCCATGAAAAAACGAGTTAAATGTCATCAAAAAGTTATTATGGTCTGTTCCCTATTTTTTTAGTTTATTTTCTCAAGTCACCCCATTATCGTTACTCTTGACTGATTCATAGTTTTCTTTGCTTGTGAAATATGTATACTTTGTCATCAATATGTTCGTAGCAATGTAGATTATTTGTTCGTTATCTATCACTACGTAGTAATTATTAAAATGCTGCTACAAAATCAATTAATTATTACTACTACCACAGGCCTGCTGCCACAAACTACAACTACTAAAGGCTGTCATGTACATCTCTGTCTCGTTACTTATAAGTATTCTTCTATAAAAAAATACTTCTCCAAAAAAAACTATATATATTTATAAATTATATTCGTGCTTGTTTTCATTCTTTCTCTAGATTCAAAAAAACGGTTACTAGTTTACTGTGATATATTTTATATGACAAACTGTTTTTTCTTAGATGTGATGATGTTGTTTTTTGAAATTGAATCTTTAAAATTTTCTCTTCTCGGCTGATATCTTTGTGTGAATCTGAATTTTGTTTGCAGACCCATGCATGCTCTTGGACAACTTGTGCGTTGTAAGTATTCAAGAGTATATTCACCCTTGACAAACTATTTTCTCTAGTTTGTAGTTATTTTTTCCTCCAAAATAGCTCCATTTAAAATTATAGATGTAACGAATATTATTATATAACTTGAATATATATTTTGCCTGGCCACCCATCCTAAATGCTAGACTCGATTCCTTGGCACTCTATCCAATTGAATATATTATATCTATTTTTCATTTAGATTTTAGTGGAATATATATTTTTTATACCGGACTTGACTCTGATTACACAAATTAGCATAAATATCCTTTATTTTTAAGGCAAATAATTTATGATATATCCTATTCCCTCTTTTTTGTGGTTTGTTTTTGACAAATTCAAAGATATAATGTACATATTATTTTAGTGGACTCTTGATAAAATTTTTGCAAGTTGGCTTAATAATATGATAATGACCGTACCGTGAAACATGGTTCGTTGTTGGTGTTATAAAATATATCTTCTTCTTGAAGGAACTATCCCTCATCTTATCTTTTCTCGTTGTGTCTTGTCAATATTGTACATATATATTATCTATATATATAAATATGTAAATAGCTAGTGCAAATTCTGCTAAGGTTTGTGTGACCCAAAAAGTTATAAAAAAATACTTTTTTCTAGAGATCTATATTGAATCACTGACTTGAATTGCTGAAAAAAATTGCAGCAGACGCGTACACACACACTCATACGACGACACTGCAATGTAATTTTTGTAGTTAATTGTACGTAGATATTTTTGACGATTGACGACTGTCAGTCATGGCCTGTTATTTTTTCAAAATACATTTAATCTATCAACTGAATGTTCTTGAATGTGACACGCCGTGTTGGTAGTCTAGATTTGGAGTTGCAAACATTTGCATTACTAGAAATATTCTTGTAATATTATATATCTTTCAACCCAAATTTGTGAATGTGCTTGTTGTAAATATCTTGCAGTACGTAATGACGTCTAATTGTCTATTCACTATGTAGTTAGCAAAAACAAATAATCATAATAATTTAATAACAATTGTACCTACGAGGAATGAACAAGCTATGTATATTGTACATATATATATAGTGTGATGAGCAATTTACTTAGATATTTTTAATAACCTCCCATAATAGTACCCACATCAAATCTTTACAGCTCTCCCATAGTATTACTTTGCCCCATTTATCTTTTGCAATCGTTATAATATTCTGCAAAAAAATGATACGCACAGGCTCAGTCAAGGTCTCAATTAATCAACGATTCCTATTAAAAGGTAGCTAGAGGCTAGCTGCTAAAGACGCAGAAGAAAATATATTGCGACATGAAATCTAAATCTCAAAGCACAATAAGTCAACCAGCACTACTACTAGCTAGAGGTCACGACTTGGGGCCACTTGCGACATATATTGGAACCATTTGAATTACAAATTGCTTTCACCGTTTAATCTTCGTTGCGATATAGCTATTCTATGTGGAAAATGTGTACATGTTGTAAACTTTTTCAACTACTTCAAAACTCTTAATCTCAAAGCGAACGCCTTGACAACGCTGAAAAAATGTTTAATTATCTGCAAATAGACTTTTTTTCTACCTTAGCTCTTCAACGTCTGTTTAAAATGTTTTTTTACTACTCACGTGTGTGAACTATATATTGCTTTAAAAAAATTGTGGTTCAACAAGGATTATAATTATCACATATTTAATTGTGTGGGTATTATTATATTCTTACTAAGTCTTCTCGATTTGTTTCTTTATTTTTATTGGTTATTGATTTCCACTTGTCTTCACTTCTACTACCCTTCTTCTCTTCGCACCACCTTCTCAACAGACTTAGTGAAACTGCCCGTTTATTGCGAAATGTGAGGAATGTATTTAGACGAACCACGTCTGACCATGTGCTCGACATGGAGTTGTCTCGTAAGTTACTTAAAAAATCACACAAAAAAACCAATTTATTTTCTGACGCTTTCATTTCATTTTCCTTGCCATCGTCTAATTGTTCGAAAATTCGTCGGGTGATTGGGAGCTCCACTAAAAATATTTCAATCTTGTCTAACAATATATCTCACTCTTTTGAGCGGACTTCAACAGTCTTTGTTTGTACGGTAGTTATATATGTAACTTATTTCCTGTTATTTCCATGTGTACTTACTTATATTACATGTCGTTTCCAAAACAATATACAAGGTCACACCAAACCTTCCTACAGTAATTTTATGACGTTACTATATTTGTATACTAATTGCCGTGGTTACTTAATTGGTTCCAATATAGCTGTTACATAATTAACATTTGTCTCAAGAAAAAAAAACATGCATAAGACCGTGATTAACTATGATATAATGAATAACATGTACTTTAAAAATACTGGACAGAAATGCGGTCAACAACTTTTGCCTCTTGTGTTTTAACGCGTGCCAAATACATTTTGACGTTTGACTACACATCATTTTCCTTTTTTATTTTCGATGACGATTACAATCCGACATTTTTTTGTTTAATGAGACATAAAATACCTTTTTTATCATTTTCCAATTTATTCTTCCTACCCGTCTTTTATTCTGTCCTTGGAAAGAAAATCATGATTTTAATGCACAATCTTTTTTGAGATTTTCTTCTTGGTGGTCAATGGTCATCCACTAACTGTTTGGGAAAACATGTATTAATTTCATACGCTAATTGGGAATAATTACTAATTATTTTAGATGGCTACGCCTTTTCTCAAGAGGAACACGGCGTGGTCACCCAGTCTCAGCTTATTCGTTCTTACGACACCACAATCCCCAAGCCGGAAGGAATGTAACGTCCCTGGTTTTCATTGATATTTAACGCGTTTCTCTTCTCTGTTTCTTCACCGTTACAAATTCCGTTAAATTTTTGGACCTGAATGATATCATCATCATTTTCACGATTCCACTCTTCAAAGCTGACACCTTTTACCACACTGACATTTTGTTTTATCTCTACCTTCATGACATCTCTGCAAATAAAAAATATCTGGACTGCCCAATGGCCGCAGTCTCTCTCAAGAATCGATTGGTGTTGTTCAGGATGTATTATAAATACCGAGAATTTATTAATTCATCAATTAATTATTATCGAAAAGAGGAACACGCTAAAGTCATTATCGTCCTACCTAAATGTAAAAAAAAGTAATAACTACATATTATATACTAACGTGCATAGTAATAATATGTGCGCTATATATATATTATTCATTATCCTCTTGTACACAAAAGAAAGTATCAAAAAAAACATTTACTCGTGCTGTTAAGAAAGATGATTTTTTAAGAAAATGAATATTTTTCAAAGGTTTTAACCCTTTTCATCTTGTTTCTACTGTGTAATATATATAGAGTGAGACATTTTATAGCTGTATTAGATCATTAGTTTCGTAGGCTGTTAGTTATGTAGATATAAAGACGAATATGTGAGTGTAAAGCATTATTATGATTTTAATTAACTTACTTATAAAAAATATACCTAAAGGTGTATATTTCACTACTTCATTCATTACGATTCCCTACAACAATACAAAACATATTATTATTATATAATTCAAATGTAAATGAAGAAAAATCGAACAAAAGCACTTTAAGCTGTTGATATGGTGAAAGGGGTTTCAATTAACTTGTAGAAGTGTGTAGATTTAGATTATTATTATTAAAATATTATCCTGGCAAACTTGTTAAAGATATTTCATTAATTAAACTTATTTTTCACAGTTTTTACTACTATCACTATATCATTATGTATTACTTTTTATTACTAGGACACACTTTCCCATGTGCACTGCTTGTTTGAATGATTATATGGGAAATGTTAGGGATGATTTTATCGACAAATTTTTATTTTATTTTTACGGCAAGTGTAAATGTTAAGGTGATATCAACTACTCTATTTTTAAGGTTTGAAAAAAATGAATGACCCAAGTACAAGCTGATTCGCAAAAAAATCATTTAAATTTTATGAAATCAACGATTATTAAAATAATATGAAGGTGTATAATAATTAAATACATTTTATTAATATTCATACATATTTACAGATTGTATTGTTAATCCATATAACAAATCTCTATATATTCTTCATTTTAATGAACGATATTATTGTGTCTGGAGGATTTGTCTTTAAGATTCCACGACGGTGATGGTGATTTTCAAACAGAAACTTCATTTCATTCATGTATTATCCCTTGTGTAATTATATAGTTATAACATTTAGAGTAAGAATATAAGGAGGAATATTTTACATACATTTTACTGCTATTCACACTAACTTTTAATCTATGTGTATACCTTCAATTTCTGGAATAATTAAACTAGTCTAGTCCTTAAAATAATCTTTCACAATTGTTATGAAATATCCGTAATAATGTTCTCTGTTTTATTCCTCGGTGTTCTAATGGTTATTTAAATGCCAGTGCCCAGTGACAAACTGAAAGTATTGTTTTTTTGCGTTTTTATCTCTATGAAATGGGTTATCTTCTTGTTTAGCTGTGCAATTACGGAATTTTAAATACTACAAGTTTAATATATTATTCCGATGAAAATGTAACTGTTTTTTTATTTAATTTTATGGCTGGTCCATTGTTGTTGACTTATAGTGCACCTAGTTCAAACACTAAAATGAGAATAGAAAACCATTTTAAATTAAAATGTCCATGACCTAATGTCCATGCAAACGAAATGGTAGTGCTTTTATTGTTATAATGTTCCTATTAACCTTTGCAATTGCAAAGTTTCGTAATGTCCGAACTGTTGTGTAACGCTAGTCGTAGAATTGACCTCATTTTTTCCGTAACCCTTACAAGTGGAAATTAAACTTGGGTATACGATTTGAAATTTTGATCGATTGTAATTGTACTATTGATTAATGTAAAGTATTTGGTATAGAGTTATTGAAAGTCAAAGAATGGAATTCTTTTTTTTTTCTCTTATGAAATGGCCCAATTTTTCAAATTCAATTTGTTCCTATTTTCAATTCAATATATTGCGCAACAACTACCACGAAAAATTTAGTACCGGTTTATTGTGCCAGATTACTTTTTTATCTAATTTTATGAGTCAGTGAAGTTTGTACAAAATGTACAACTCTGGTATAAAAATAACTTTATTAGGAAATAGTTTATATAAGCATGTTTAAGCATTGTTGTTGTTATTGTTGTTCTTCTCTAACTGTGTCCGGTGTTTTTATCCCGTCGTCGTGTATGCCATAAAATCAGGTTGACTTATTCCGGTCTATTGTAACTTGAAAGTGAAACATGTTTTCTATATACATATATACCTATCTAAAAACCAATTTTAGCAAAGATTTTAATCAAATGTAAAAAAAAGCAGTTTTAACGATTGTTGCTATGAACATAATGAACTTTGTATAGTAATAATTAAGTAAATAATAATAATCATTCAATATATGACGACATGTTATTGTTACGCATTTATATTCTTGTTGTTATCAATTGTTATATCTGGTATGATAAATGGATGTAGTGGATAGCCGTGAAAAAAACCAAGTATAATAACGTCGTCGTCATCGTCGATAAGAATGCATTTTATTACCTGCGTATTATCAAAAAAAATAATAAACATATATATTAACTAAGGATATTATTATTTTTAAAAAAACATTTGCTAAACATTAATAACTTTTTACTGTTAAATCAGTCAATCAAAAGAAGAAAAAAATGTTAACCGTGTATCAATCTTCTTGAACAAAATATATCGCGAATGGGAAGATGTATTCAAAATATTTCACACTCTTTGCATTACAAACAAAAAATTAATATTATATTGTCAATAACGAATATATTATCTACTTTACTACCGTTATATTCCCAATATTGAGTGGGCGTACTTAATAAAAATGTTATGGTGAAAACTGTCAACCGTATGGATAAAAAAAGCCAATATGTATAAAAAAGATAATTGTATAATATTATTGTTTATTACCTACTATTATGTCAAGGGTGATGATAATATCTCAGAGCTTCGGTGAGTGAAAAAAATAATAATTATATCTATTATTAATAATAAGCTAAGAACATGTAAGAATTACTAAGGTTTATGATGAAAAAGAAGGAATAAAAAACATTTTAAAGGTATCAGGAACAGTGAATAAAACTGTATTTTATTTTTGCAAGCATATATTCGTTGTATTTAACATACATACTTGGAACGTACAATATAATTCAATTTGGATAGCAATAAAAATAGCATGGATTTCATAATAATTTATTGATTTCATATTTACCGATCATGGTATTACCCTAAACTGTCCCAAACAGCTATACAAGGAAACTATTGATTCTGCTAACATCTCAAATATACATATTAAGAACATACATATTGTGTATCTATCCGGTCTAGTAATTCCTTTGTCAAAATAATATCAGGAATAAATCGTTACGTCAATCAGTGTTTGCACTCGTATCTACCATTGCAATTCATACTATCATTAATTAAAACCTATTTACATTATAGTCATAACATAAACACATTATAAATATTTTGTGTTATATAGCAATTCATACATCTCGGTTGAATAAAATGTATACGTATCAATGACCATTTTCTTTGTATTTATCTTTCCATTCAATCCTACTCGCTGCCAATCTGAAAATAACAAGTGCATCATTTCATTCAAGAACGGTCAATGGAGTTGGGGAAAGTGTATTTTTTGGCAAATGGTTTTTTACCTTCCAGTTTCCATGATTCCCATTTGTATCACCAATGCTGCTGCTGCTGCTAGCCCTAGAATCCTCAGCACCACCAGACATGGCAATCTGCTCAAATTGGGGCAAGTTGCCCCGTTTCCCATATCGAAGTCGGCTATTGCTGGCAGATCGTTGGGACTTTCTTGTCATTATTTCATGTCTGTTACCAAACGTGTTTCTGCCACTAGTCATCATTGTATTATATCGGGGAAGATATGGTTTGTTTGGCAGAAGGGATCGGATTAAACCTTGTCGCTCCCAGTCCTCCAACATTTCGCGAACTCCTAAACAATAGAGATGAATATTTTATGACCTGGGGACTTGATTATCATTGGATTTTAGTGTGATGAGTGAGATCTTATAGGACGACAGAGTGTAAGCATTTTGGTATGAAGAAAACCGCAAAAGAGCAGAAACAGCTTTTATGTATTTTCACTGTCACCAATTCGCCATCCATATAGCACGTTGATGAAGCTAATGAGACATGATCATTATTTTCTACCCGGGCACCAGAACGGCCGCAAGTGCAAAGCAAACATTATTTAAGCTAAATAACTAAACATAATAGACAGCACAATGGCACCTAAATTGACTATCTCTGTAATGCTAAAACTCTATTGTTAATAAATAAGAGTGTGCGTCACGATTAAATTCTGGTGAATCCTATTAACCGACCGATACATCACAGGATATTAGAGAAACACTTACCTTTATTAATTTTCCACTGCTTTACCTTTTCAGTATTTGGTAACATTAATATTATTATATTTTCTCATCGTGTGATACCAAAAGTGTCAACTTAACTTAATTGTAAGTACTGTCAGTTGGAGGGATTCCCACGGCGGTTTTCCGGACAAAAGACGACACAATTAATTTGCTCTCCTGTCATCTACCTGAACTTGCCATTTCCATTTTTACCACACTATTATTCCTAAATATTGACTATTGTGTTCTAAAACGGTTCTATTTGCACAACAGCAGACTTACGACGTTTGACGTTAGTGCAGCTTCACCGAAAGGTTATTGTTTGTTCCATACATCATTAATTATTGTCTTTACACAACGGTAATATTAAATACGATTGATGTTTTTCTCCACACATTCTTCCTTTTCCCCTCCTCCGCCAAATCATCAAAACAATTTAAACCATTTACAGTTTAATATATTCTAAATTACGGATGGGTAGTGTAATTGAATACTTTACAGATTATTCTATTGTTTCTGCAAATTAAAAGTAACCCAATGATAAAATATGCCAAGTTGTTTTATTTGAATCAGTATTAAATGCTGTAGCACAAACTACAATATATTACTATGCTAATTATTATTATATGAGTTTATGTATGTTTTTAAGAAATTGAAATGTGTGCCTGTCATATATTTTTGTACTTTTACGAAGAATTGATGTTACCTGGTAACACCTCTTCAGCGTCTTTGTTAATGAATTTAATGCGTAGTAGCAGTTGTATGTAGGTTGTATCAACGTCTTCTTCCTTTGTTGCCTTCCACCTAATCACTGTCTCACAATACCCTGAAATGTGTATACTTCCAAGAATGTAAGCTTTCTCAAATCTCCACTACGCCATACAGATAGTTTTGTAGTCGCTATAATCAGTAATTCGTTGTCAATTACCAGTGTACCGTACATAATTCATATTTTGAGTACTATTTCGGTACTCTTTCATCATCGTAATAATAAAGCCCATGTGTTACATTTACACACTCAGCGAAGTGTGCTGATTACAATTTCCTCTGTCATGTAAAGTAGGTAAGTCTCTCTGGAAAACACAAAGGTTTACTTGGAAACCAGGATCAGAATCAAGATGAAAATTGTTACGACGAAACCACCTATCCGAAAACTGAGACAGATATATGCACCTGGCATGCACGCCTGTACTGGCACTCTTACATGTAATGTAGATGTTTTTTTATAATCATTGTGTTACGCCTTGAACTCGAAGAGTCTACCTCATTATGAGACTCCAGTTTTAATTTTGTGGTTTTGGAGCCAGGTGTTTGTGTTATCTTCGATTAAAAGACTTTCGCAATTCCAATTTTGAAATGTCAGCGAGCCAGGGTCATACAACCTACTTCATGTTTACATACTTTTCACAAAGGAAGCTTCTATACTCACCATAGATGGAGTCTAATTTTGAGCAGTTGTTGCTTTAGGATTATATTATGCAACTTATAACTGAGAATTATTTTGAAGTGTTGATTGTAATGCAATGTGGATAATGGAAGATATCTTGTGTGGTAGCATACCTTGTTCGACATTTTCATCGTCCGCAGAAGAGTAATATGAGTGAGGAGGATAGCAGTAACATATTTCCGAGATTATTAGCACAAGACAGAATATCACTCCAGCCAACTGGACTAGTCGGGTAGTTTCCATGACTAGTTTTACGCTGTTTCTGAAATATCAAGTAGTACATGTTATTTTCCATGCTACATTTCTATTGTTTTTAAGCAGGTGTAAATAATTAATTATGCTCATGATTACCACGTGTATACATGAAATATGAATGAAGATGAAAAGAAAAAATTGTGAAATATGCAATTGAACTAAGCTTGAGGATTGTTTCTAAAGTCTGACTTGAAGTATGTAATTAGCGGAAGAGACAGAGACGGTATAAACTTAAGTTCAGAGAAAGTTTAATCATTGAAACTGGGAGCGAGTGAATAACTATCGGTTTTTTTTGGAAATGTCTCTTTTGATGTCAATACTGGAAAATGGTATTATGACAGACTATATCACAAATTAGCATTATGTCTGTGCTTACTGAAGATGCTATTTAATTCGTAAGATGCGTAGAAAATCACTTGTCAGAATGAATAGAGGAAAGGAAATGATTTTTTTGGAAAGTTATGTGGAATTTCCTAACAAATTTTATAGTCGATGCTTGTTTTTCATCAATTCAACTTTGGAGTTGAAGTTGGTAAAATGGTAGGCGAAAACTTGGAAATGACTAGAGTACATGTAAGTACAATAATTATTAAAATTATATTACTTTTTCTTCCAATTTCCTTTCTGCAGGCTTCCTTTTGTCAAATAAACAATAAACTAAACCAAAGAAACTTGTCAGTATTCAGTTTATAAAGAACACAGTTTGCGTCATACGTATCAATTGTTGTGCAATAGTATTCAAAGGTAACTTGACAGTATTCTCCCAAAATGATCAGGTGGGTGGGTATCGGAATGGGGAACAATGAGATGCTCTAAAGAACTTTTCCTTTACTTGGTTTATTACTGGAAAACATTTGGATGAGAGACAACACAGCTCATGTAACCTGCTAGTAATTAAATACCTAACATGTTTTAACTAAATTATTACAAAATTACGTGAACATATGCACAGTGTGTCCTCTCAATCAACTGCCACATGTTCGTTTATTTTCCTCTGATGAACTCATTAATTGCACGAGGTTATGATCATCCATAGACGTTTGAAAGGCTAAAGGGGTACAGCTGAACTGATTTGGGTAATCAAGCCGCAGAACGTGACCTTCTGCACTTCTTCGCAAACAAGGTTTGAATAATGCAGTTACCTTTCTGGGTTAAAAATATACATCACAACAACTTCTCCCATAAAAACTATTTATGGTGTATCATCAAACAGAGAAAGGTGATTGGAGGAGCGTGGGAAGCCACTAATGAAATAGCTAGCAGACACCAGGTAACAAGGACTGTTGTTGTTAATTATACCTCTACTTAAGGTATATACACGCGCCTTGAGCGTTCAGATTTATTCATTTCAAAAAAAATCCAAGTGAAAATTTCTTTGATCAATCATGTACAAAAACTAGTCATGTTAACCATGATGGAAAATACGTAGCTGAATGTGTATTATAAAAGCGCTTAGCGGTGCCTGTCAGCCACGACTGATACCAGTTGAATCGATTTCACCGAGGATAAGTTGACCAACTTTTCAAGCACTATCGATCTATGGAATAAAATTTTTTGACCCGGGGCGCACGCACCCCTTCCCCCGCCCCCGCCATCATAGGGAAGCGAATTGACAGCATATCCCTCAAGCAAAGTTGATCAACTTTTCATGCTCTATCGATCTATGGAACAAAACTTTTTGCCCATAAGTAAAGCATGTAAACCATCTCCCGGTGCCTACCGCAGCCCCTCCCTTAGGGTTGGATCTCCAGGTCTCAAAGTCATTCACGGAGGTCCTATCTGCCTAAGGTATCTCCACACCAAATTTGGTGCGAATGGGTCAAAGGGTATTCAAGTTATAGCGTGCACAGACAGACGGACAGACAGACAAACAAACTAAAAGCATAACTACGCTAAATCATAGATTCAGCTACGTAATAATTTACTAATTGCGTCTTACATGCAAACAAGGTGAACTATAGTTATGGCGCGGCGATACAACAGACAGGAGCATATTTGTTTGTTCCATGAATTTGAAAATGACAAATAAAACGGAAGTAGTCTCTTAAATTTGTTATGAAACAGAAAGTTTTGTTTTGCTGCTAATTTGTTCACTGATTAATTGTAGTTGTGACACAGTTCTCTCACTTTCCAGAGAAAATGATTAATGAACAAGGAAGCCTTCCCTGACTACAAAACAAATTGTTGGAACTCTCACAGAACTCAGACATGAGATAACTATGGCAATTCTTGTTTTCTTACAGGATTAATAAGGAAATAAGCATTTTCAATTATTCACTAGAAAATTACATTCGAGATTTTTCCCTAGTTACATAACCTTATGTGGCATATTATATCTGTCTGGTATACATGAGCAACTTTTCAAATCATATTCTAATTAGCAGCATTAATAGAATAGGTATTACACAATATGAAAAAACAAGTTCCTCAAAATTTAAGGCGTTTACATTTTCATAAGTTTCTTTAAAATTTAAAATTTCTTGAATGTTGAATACTCTATGAATTTGGCATTGAAATATTGTAAAAAGCAAACATGGGACTTAAAAAATATTTTAAGATTTTAAAGCTTGTTTCCATAAAAAAATGTCAAGGAATGCGTGTACTTATGTATTTAAATAAATTTGAATTACCTTTCTTATAAAAAGCGTAGTCCCAGAGACTTGGATACTGTCGCGTCCGAGAAACGCAGTGAAGTGGTTTTCAGATAAAACTTCTTCGACAGATAGCTCAACAAGTGAAAAGGTGAGACGAACGAGAGGGAGAGTGGGAGGATGCTTATGATTCCGCGACAAGTGAAGATATGAGGATGAAGATAAAAGCCAGCCGATACTTGACTGAAGAAAGTTATTTGTTGAGGAGAGAAAGGATATGTATTATATGCTTGTTAGACTAGGATGATGAGACAAGACCAAGGAGACGCGGAGAACGTGAGAGAAAACAAGAGCGAAATGACAGGTGAGTACACATTGACGATCCCTTTTTATATGGGAACAACTTTAAGCACTTAACGACTGACAGAACCAGAACATGAAAATGAATGACAACTACGAAGACAAAGTAGGCGGAGAAAGTCTTTGCTAAAGCGTATTATTCAAACTGGAGTTTAGAAATGGTAAAAGAGAAGAAAAGGAGAAATAAATAGGGAAACAAGATGATGAAATGCTGACGAGGATGATGAAAAGAGACGTGAAAAGAGAAGACTCAAATCTAAGTTGAATTGTATTAGTCTGAATAGAGCTTTGAAAACATTCTCCCGTTTTCTGTCCTATTTTCTTAGAAATGCCCGATGTGTCTTTCCTTTTGTCTTTCCCATCATGCCGAGTATTTTTATCATTAGACTTGTATCAGTTTTTGTGTACAAGTGGATGGACAAATGTAAAGGAAAATTTTCTTTGGCAGCGATATGCCATTTTGCTTTAATACATTTTTCTGCTTGATTAGCCTACCTGAGCGTGCGGGGGAAACCCAACCGAAATTGGAAAGGCCGACCAATCTCCTTCCGTTTGTTAGTATCTTTGATTTTTCAGTGGATTTTTTTTCTTATAAACATGAAAACATGTTCTATACAGGGCATTCAAACGAAATGGAATGTTGATATATCATTTAAAGTACAAGACAACCGACAGGAAATACTTTTTTTCGTAAATACGTGCACTTAAAAAGGCTTGTTGTCTGCCATAGTAGTCATGAATGGACATTGTGACTACCAACCAACCAACCAACCAAAACCCACGCTATTTTAACAACTAATGACATTACAATTTATGAGCAGCGATATATAGATGGCCATGAGTCCTCTTTCTGCTTCTCGTCATGTCTTTCAAGTTATTTTTTCCATGCATTTTTCATTAACGATGCCACCATTCAATTCAGCTTGCATTTTCTGTTATCAATCTATCATAATGTTTCTTTTGGTTTACCTTTGTTGTGCATGCCATTTTATGCTGTTGGAAACCTCAATTAGTAAATAAATAAATGAGGTGGTTGGTTGCTGTTATGGTGTCTCTCAAAAGTACGTGATACTCTTGCATGAGTCTTGCAATTATTTTCCAGCAAGGGCGACATTATCGAAGCGTTCACGTTTCTTTGAAGAAGAGAGACTTGTCGACCGTGTACAACAGATGTACATAATGCATTTCAGATATGGTTGAGTCTCCATCATTTTACATGAAGTGGAAAATTTGCCGGTTATGAAGCATCATGTTCTTTGACTATATGCATAATTGAAAGGAGTCCGCTTTCACCATATATTTCATTTCAAAGTGGCAAAAGGTTTCTAATAATATACAACCCTACTTGGTTGGTAGAAATATGGTTTATAAGGGTTCGTATGATGTTGCATTTGATTTAGTGAAAGGTCTACAGATTCTATACAAAGACACAATCGAGTACGTCACTGTTATTGTTTCCATGCAACTCGATTAAAAGTTAATGCCCTTTACTTGCCGTCTTACAAAATGAAGCAGGAATTCCACGGGGGAATTTTCTTGGAACTAACAGCCACCTTAAACTCTCGATGAGAAACTGATACGACATTTGAACAACCGCTGTGTCAAATATAAAATATATACAATTGTAATCTTACATTCAGTTGTAAAAAACACCACGATGAAATTTAAATTATATATTTACTGATATATGAACGTAGAACTTCCCTAACTGCACGGTTTGCTCTTTTAATCATAATTGTTTTGTATGATTATTTAAAATACTTGAATTTCCAGTCCAATATCCAATCATAGAATATACTTTGATATTTAGTGTCCTGAATCAGGACTCGGGATATTTGGAATATTTATGGTGTAGGTTTACAAATCAAGTCTTCATGGTGGCATTCTTGGCATCTGTGATTTCATTGGGAATATCATGTTATCCTTCTTCGGGTCACTGTTTTAGCTTTCATTTTCATCCCAGTTTTCAAAACTGTCTAAATTCAAATTATGTATGTGTTGTGGTCTCATGAGATTATGTACAAGATTTTCTATTGATTAGCTATCTAAACTTATAGTAGGGGAGCAAAGAGTATTTCCCTGTAAACTAGATTTTAACATTACGTAGATGAAGGGGGAGGGGCATGTTTTAACATTACCTGTATTACTTTGCCCCAAAGAGCCCCTGGCTGCTTGCCACTGGGAGAAAGCACGTTTGTGGAAATTGTACATACATGCCAAAATAGTTTCTATAGTTAACAAACTATAATTAATACTTGGTTTCCTTATCGTTAAATTAATCAAGGCGAAGGTGGAGTAATAAACCAGATAATAATTCACTTGACCAATTGCCCGTGAAGTGAATCAACGGAGAAGAGGACGTTTTAAGGCTTAGGTTTGAGATTGTAGTCCTGTAAGCTAGATTTTGGTCCTGCTTTTAGCAGAAAAGGGAGCCAGCAAGTTGAGATTTAATTATCAACTTATTTACAACAAGTAAACTTAAAAGATATGATTTGACCTTGTGTGCTAATTCAATCCGAACATGACTTCAACAGTTGCTTTACAAAAAATACATTTTTAAGTTGCAAACTACACTTTCTTCTCTATTTTGAAAAGATCATGGAGCAAGGAACCGGAAGTGACGCCTTGTAGACAACGCCCCAGTCGATAGAGAGTAAAACAACCAAAAGGAGTATAATTGCACCAAGTGTAAGAAATCCTTTTCCCTCAGGGTTGCTCTCATCCGCCATCAGAGAATGCACACGGGAATAACGCATTTTCACTGCGACCTTTGTGACAGAGCTCTGTCCCAGAAAATTTTCAAACACAGGAGCCATGGAAAGTCACCGAAAGCGGACCCATTTTCCACAACAAGTTCCAAAGTTACCGTGTCCTGATCGTAGAAAGATTTTCAAATCAAAATCATGGTTGCATTGCCATCAATTAATCAATCAATGCCACTAGGGTAATGAGCCTAATTTTTGCGTCTTTTGTCCCAAAAAAATATATAAGGTTAGTGATCTACACATCCACGTTCGACGGCATTTCCAGGAGAAAGCCTACGTTTGTGGCTCTTGTAGACAGTGTTATTTCAAGAAGGAAGCTTTGGATAATCACATTTCAGGACACACTGAAGAAATTGATTGCACACTGTCAGCACACCGATTGCCTTGTTGCCTTTTTCTACCGACCTCTGATCATTGCACATCAACGCCAGTTTCACAAGAAGGATGTAGGCGTCACACATGCGTTTTCTGAAATGACGGATTCGAGTTTGTGAGGAAAGAAGAGGCGAATGAACTTACTCACCTGAAGCATCTCTGAGAAAAGTGGCATTTTTGTATGGATTGCGACAAGTGCTTGGTAATATAAGCAGCATTCCAAGAGGAATCACCATGGCACCGAGTAGAAATACAAGTTACCTATACTGGTGTCGCATGACATGGCAATAGTTTATCCTTATGGCAGAAGGGGCGTCGCATTCTTCGTGTCGTGATCTTGTCAATGCAAGTGGGATAAGCTGAATTTAGTTTAAGTTGTTTGTAAAAAAATGATTGTTGCGTAAAATTAGCGTGCTGTAAGAATCCATTAATGCAAATAGAATAAAAATGTATATTTAACAATTCATAATTATAAGTTTACTTGTTTTATGCTAAAATTAGTGATGATAATATTTGGTTTTCGGCTTGTAGGATACTACTTTATTTTAATAGTCAATTAATAGTTATATAAACAGGTAATAGAAACGTATGTGCGATCTGAATTTCATTTTATTTATAGAGGGACAGAAAACTAATATTTTATATGAGCGTACTCTTTTCTAAACATTTTATTTACTAATGGCGTACCTATTAATATTTTGCTTACGTTCTACTTGATTCACTACGAAACTAAAGCTATCTTTTTGCTGTTAGCAATCACTTCAAACTATTCAGCGAAGCGAAATAATGGCAATAGGCTTTTGTCGTATGATAACCTGTTCTTCACCAAGTTTTTGGATCGCTGAAAGAAAAATCCCCGTCATCTATCTCATATGCACTTATTAGCTAATTATTGTCAGATAAGTATGTGCAACATGGGCCAGTAAAAACAATGTCAAATTACAATGCATCCCTGACGCAAGATAAGGTCGACAACAAAAAGTAAATGGCTAATTGGAATTCTGCAGAAGTAATTTAAAACATCAGTTTATCTCTGACATAATCATTAATTCTCATTAATAAACAGCAGTAATAGTTTTCATTGTTCCAAACCTGCACGTACATAAGAGTATGTACTTATAGAAATTTTTTCTTCTATTGGAATATTGAACAGGAAGGTTTTCGCACACATCACCTCTTTTCTCAACAAAAGTATTCCAGATTCGGTTCAGGGATTAAATACCGACGTCATGCGTCAGAGGCAACATTTTGAATGACGGGAAAGCTTAATATTCATTTATTCATAAAGATGAACGGTACAGATTTTATACTTTTTGTACTTCCATGTACCGTTTGTATTATCAATAATTAACGAACAAAATAGCAGTAGCGATAAGTGATTACTTTTTCTACAAAAGTTTTCCAAAGGTCAAGTTCAGAATTGTGATTTCCTACATGCAACGTATTCGTATTGAATGTAAACATGACCAGAATAATTTAAATCATCGACAAAACAATGAAAGCCATCCTATCTTGATGTAATCTGCAACAAAGCTTTCATATTATAAATGGCTGGCATTATTTAGTATTGTTGCAGGATTTTTGCAGAATCACGTATCTGGGCTTTGTGGCCATGAAAATCCGTTAAGCGCAGCGGTTACTCGTACCGTTGATATCATCCTAATATACAACTCGCGTATACACCATTAACCACGATGAAATTATTCTGGCCCTATCATTCTTTCACTTTAAAAATAATATAATTCAGCACTTCAAAGAAATCTATTCCGTCACATCCAATTCGTCTGACTTCCACAGGCTTGTTGGAACAACGCTGTCTTTGTTGCTGGAACACAACTGGCTATATAATGGAAAACCATTTGGAGGGGCCGATATAGTACCTATTTGCCGAAAAATTGTATGGAATAATACTGAAATTGATTTGTACTGAAGTATGAGTGTAGAAATAAAGGCAACATGAAAGAAAGTACCAGAAAGGAATTGAAGTCAAAGTAAAACAGTACTTATCCAATTTATTATTATCAATTACAATATTACTGAGTTAGGTTACACAGGTGTACAATGTTTGAAAATGATAGTTTGTTACGACTAGCCTCATTCTTACAGTATTGATAGTCGATTTGAAATTGCTGTATATATTTTTGCAGTATTATATTAGTATATTATGTAGTACAGCTCGTCTTCATCGTTTTACATGAATTACGCAGGCATATTTGTTTAACTGTCATACTGTAAACATAGTAGGTAGGAGGTATTGTACATGGAAAATTAATCATATTTAACCATTTAGAATAATCGATTAAATCACTAACAGTGAAAAGTTTTAAATAAACGATTCGTGTTAGGTAAGAAATTCTGTTTTGCCCTATGATTCTATAAATAGTTGGTTAAAATGTAAATAATTATCTTGTAAAATTGAAGTATTTCCCAAACTGAATCAGAATGCCATTTGTGAAAGATGCAATCTTTAAATAGAGTAGAAATCTAATGCTAAAATTAGATACAAGTATTTAAAATTCAATTATCGCTTTATTTATAGGCTGTCAGAAACAAATAACATTCTTTACTAAATTAAACCGTTTTTTGTTCAAATAAGCAATTATCTTGTGTTTTAAATTTGTTACACTGCTCATGTAAACGAACAGGAAATTTGCGTAGAGAAATGTACTAGTAAATTGTTAGCTCTTCTCTTGAAAAAATTATAATCTTTCATTTGTTTTGAAAGAACCGTCATGTTATACCGTTTGTAACTTTTAGGCTACTACAATTATACATTATTTAAAGATGAGAAGGAGTGTCATGTCTTGTGACGAAGGAATATATTTTATTTAGGGAACATGTCTACTTTTATAGCTAATCTTAACTAATATATTTGTGTGCGTGCAATTGAGACGCATGCATTGCAAATGATGGGGACATGATATTTAAATACTTAAGATTAACCATGTTTCTAAATACATTGATTAAATATTACACATCTATCTTTATAAATGGATCAAAACTATGTTTATAGCCAGAGACAAGTACACAATCGTTTGAAGAATAATGATTTTTTGACTAATTGTAACAATTCCAATATCAGGTTATAATTAGTAAAGGTATTTTAAAGGACAATTTAATATCCCGATGTGTCGCTATCGCACGACAATTAACGTTAGTTGTCCTCCTGTTGCTTCTTTTCCCCATTTAACTCCATCGTGACAAAAACAATAAAGCAATATTTGCCAATGGATGACTAACTACATGTTAGCATGCATGTTAATTATTGTGTGGGAAGTGGATGCGACATAAACTTATATACATTTTTTGAGATAAATATGTATTTAAAGGATTTCTAAATTTTTTTATATATTATACTGAGATTTTAAAATAATTACTAATAAACTACATCGAATTTGAATTATTTTTAAAATTTTGGATTTTGTGATGATTTTGCTAGAGTCAACATAACATCATCTAGAATTTATTACGATTGATTACATGTCTACGTAAATGGAGAGGATACATAATCATGAATATTATCTACATATGTTACACTTTTAAATGCTATTATTACTGAATTTTTTGAGTTGCCACCAAGAACTTACAGCTATCATTCATTTATCATTACATCAGTTTTAATAGAGAAACTATTAATTTCACTTACAGATATAGCATAATAATTTGAATATACCACTGACCGCATATACAATTATCATAATAGTAGTAATAATTAAGAGAGTTGTCGTCGCATAGAACAGTAGTAAGTAGTAAGAGTAATAATTATATCTGTAGTAGTAATAATTTAATAAATCGATCGGTTAAAATGTTAAAAATGTCGCATTGCTTTCCCTTCACAATTAGTTTTTTTTTCGTCGGTGTACCAGGGTAATTAATGTTTCTTGTGGTGTTGCTGCTACGCCGCTGCATCAACCATTAAAAGAGATGTCGTTTCATTAACATTTCCCCCGATTTTACGCTCTCGTCGATGAACTTCGCAATTATTATTATCTGCATGATTTGATCTCCTTCTTGGCGATCACAATACTGTGTCGAGCATTTCCAAAGACTGGAGAATTCTCTCGTCCCGGCAGCACCACTCGACCAACTCGTCAATAGTTACGACCCCGTCATGATTCAGGTCGATTTGCTGGAAATACGAAACAGAGCATAGAATATTATAAAATATAAATAAATTTCCAAGAATAGTAAACCTGCATCGGCACCCGGGCTCCAAATAACATACACATAAAACACAGTAGTACCAATACCACCGCCATCGTTCCACTTTCACAGTATCTATCCATCTAAATGTGTTATAGGTAAACTTGATTTTTACTCCCATTTTTGAAGCCTTGATGACGATGGTTCATGGTCTTTGGTCTTCTTGTCTGCTGTCTATAATAATCTATCTACTGGAAAATAATACTTGTGTAGTGAGTCAAATAGAAAATGAAATGGAAGCACTCACATAGAATATCTTTTCGACATGCTCCCTGGCCGAGTTTTCCTCAACCTGGGGCTCAGTGTGATGACCAAGCATTTCATAGATGGATGTTACAACCTCCAGCATCTCATTCTTGGTAATCAGTCCATCTCCATTCAGGTCATATAGTCCAAAAATCCACTGCATCTTTTCTTGAATGGTGCCTCTTGAAACTTTTGATAGAATACCAAGGAACTCCTGCAAAATACCCCAAAAAAGAAGAATGGAAAGGATAACAAAAACATATACTCTCTCGGCACACAGAGAGGGCCCATTGCAGGAATAAAAGATGAAAGAAAGCTTCACTGTTACTACAACAGCATAATAGAAACACGTACGACGACTACAATAATATAATATCCCAGTCATCGTCATCATCTTTTAAGAAAGCAACTATAAGTAAGTGCCTCTGCTCTGCTTCTTCTTCCTTTCTTCAACTCCATTTCAAATTCTCTTTCTTTCTCCCTCTCACTCTTATGACCAGTTATACCATTCCCTCTCGCCGTTATTACAGCTCCTTTGTTGAACCGAAAAGAAAACGATGCCATTTACTGTCCTGCTTCACTGAGCTCAAATCAACTCCACAAAATATACAAAACTACACATTGTGCTCCCAGAATAAACTAAGCAATTGCAGAGGAGAAAAGTGAAGACAGGCTACTCCGTTGTATATCTTTCGTCTGCCAATTTTCTTTTATTAACTTTCCTTTTGCATAAGCAGACATTAAACAAGTATACTTTTTAAATGGAGAATGATGTCAAGATATTTTTTGTTACCTTTCTGCCCTGTAATGGGTCAGTAGTGTAACCGTTACTATTACTTGGCATCGTCCTTGATAGCTAGACATTACATAATTTAACCTCGCTAACAAAGAAGTCTCACAACATTTCGGCTCGTAATATGTTTTTCTATTACAACTTGTTATATAATTTTGCATCTTTTATTGACGACTTTTTTGAGGTATATCCTTTTGTCAGTATATAATTCTAAATCTTTTTATGATGAGCTTCAGCTTTATAATACCAAGTCTATGGAGTAGAAAAGAAAGTTAAAAAAAACTTTTTGTTGCACAAGTGAAAAGAACGTGTGAGCACACGCAGGCAAACACATAATATCCATTCAACAATCAAAGGAGGAACTGTTGAAAGTTTTCTAATTACTGATTGCTGTACTGGATAATAAATTCATTTTTATTGGCCAAACTCCATCGTCATCGTTCTCATCAAGATAAAGACAGAATGAGGTTTTTGCATTGAAAGAGTGAAAGAGAAAGAAAAGAGAAAGGAAAATGTTTTATGAGCCACTAATAGTAAAAGTCAATTTGTAACTTTTTCATGGCTCGTGGTGCTGCTGCCACTTCTTTTATTAGACTAGCAGTGGTGGTGGTGGTGGAGGTGGCGGCATCACTGCTGCTGCTAATATGAGCAAGGAAGGATATAATATGTTTTGTATTAGTGGAGAAATAAAAAGGAGCACAGAGGAAACGGAAAGAGAAAGCGAGATGAATCAGTGCAGTTCACTGTTCGCAATTAGTGAAAGGAACAAAAAGGATCACTGATCAGTCTAGCACAAAAAAGGGCAGGCAGAATATCAATAGATATTCCCTAAGATTAGATATTGTTGTAGTGGTTTATAAGGTGACTCATCTTATTGTTTAGAAGAGAAAGCAAAGTAGATATGGCGCTAGTAGTATTAGATAGTTTTTGCCCTTTATAAGTTAGATAAATATACTGTGCTGGGTCGTTTTCTCTTACCTCGAAACTGATTTGTCCTGATGGGTTTTGTTTGAGTGTATTGAAGACATAGTGAGCATATTGCGTAGCATCTGTGAAAAAAGTCAGAGAAAAGATTCATGCGTGTATATCAAGGGGAAATGAGTAGACAGAGGATGTAAAACGGAAAACTTATTAAACTTTTTAAACTAGCTTAATGAAGAAACGGGTTGTGAACACGCAAACATTGTGTCTCATCGAATTATCTTTATCAACATCATCACATTTTTTTTCTTTACAGGGTCTCCTTCCGTAGGCCATAAACTATTTCTGTCATGTACTAAATTAAATTTTACGGAACCAAGGATTTTTTAAAGAAAAGTTGGATGTATGTTGCCAATTTCATGTCGTTAGATGGTATCTCACCGCCTTGTGGAAAGAACTGGGCAAAGATATCCTTAAATGAATCTTCATCGACGAGACCCGTTGGACATTCCTGAAAAAAAGTAATCAAAAAGTAATTGCTGAGTTTTTAGGGGACATATATAGCGTCATTTTAGCCTCGTTTTTTTACTAGCTAGTTTATTTTTTAGTAACCTGCTTAAAGCCGCGATAAATCAGTTGGATCTCCTTTCTCGTAAATTTTGTTGTTTTGGCAAGTTTATCCAACTCCTCAGGCCGGTATCGGGTCACGTGAAGATTCAAATCATCGACATCGTCCTCTGTGAACACATCATCAAAAACATGTTACCATCTCGACATTCATAATTATGCAACTTATGCAGAAAAATTTGTCTTTACTTCAATAAAAAGCGCCGCGTGGTGTGTCATCTTGAGCTGACATTGCAGAAATATGCCAAGAAGCAAGCAAGCTCATTATTAAAAAAGTTCATAAAACTGCCAAAATATTACACTTTTCTCTACATTCATATAAAAAACGACAAAAAAAGTATTTTTTAAACGAACAACGATGAAGTGAAGGCATTTAGTACTTAGAACAACCAAGCTGAAGTTAAAGCACAGACTCATCATTCTTCAAGTACAAAAAAAAATCGTAGTAAATGAAGAAGCACTTTTGCAAAAAATTATTATACAGAATGACGACGACGATGTTGATGACGATGTTAATGGCAAACACGTAAAGGGTTCATGAACAAAAAAACTGTTGTTATTTCTTTACGCAACCAACTTGATATTTTTGCGGTGATGATGTTCGTAAGCAGTAGTTGTGGTCCTTTTCTTTGCGGCGCCAGCGCCACAGCACTCCAAAACGAAACCCTCAACCAACATGCAAAAAACGAGAAGCAAAAAGGAGAAACGAGAGGAAAGAGGAGAAAGTAGGAAATATGATTTCGCATCTTTGTTTAAAAAATGGCAAATATATCCTAACGAAGTGGAAGAGTGGGAAGGAGCGCAGCAGTGGTAGTTAGTCTAGTAGTTATGGTGTTGGTGGAACGTTAGCTGCCAAAATGATAAATAGGTGTACTTAACGCTATAAAGCTCTTTTTCCAACTTCTTTTTGAGAGTTGTTGTTGCGCGAGAGGAAAAGAGTGGTTCATTCCACCACCAGTCCCGTTCCCTTTTCATGCTTCTTTTCACTTTGACATTAAAAAGGAGAGATTCCCAGGATAGAACCTTGAAACTACTACATCTCTGTATCTCTCGTCTTGTGTGAAAGATGCATGGAGTGAGTGGAAGAAGCGTACTATATGAACTTTCAAGATGATAATGACGGGGACGGTGATGATGATGAAGATGTGGTTAGGGATAGTGATTGCATTACAGTACATTAAATTGCTGCCATTCAACTGCTACTCAAAAATAGATTCTCATTTTGTTAAGCAAAACATCATCATTACTATCATCAACGCCATTTCCACCGAATATAGAGGAAAAAATTCTCATTTCTTTCTAATATCCTGTACATTTATTATTATGTAAGCACTTGACTTTATCTGATTCTTTGAAGTAGAAAAAAAATCCAGGGAAGAGGAAAAAAATGAAATGTGGTTTGACTTTTGAACAGTTAGTTGGCTGAGGAATTGTATGGTGGATTCAAGTGGAGTGCTATGGCGTCACTTTTTTTATTATTTTTCTTTCTTTTACGGCGTCGACTTTACATGGGCTACTGGAAGCAACAGCGACGGGGAGGATGAATTATTATAGTGTACTTAGAGAACCACGACTACGACATCACGCTTTCATGCATGTTTACCACGGTTACATTTTACTGACTACTCTGTAGTACATGGCTTTTGGACGGCTTATTAGTATGGACTGGACATGGGCTTGCAAAAAGAAACAGTATACATTTTAAGCATATCAGGCATAAAAGTTATATCATGATATAAGTTAGTGGTAAATATCTTGCTGAGAATTTGACAAGGTGAATTGGAAAGAATATTTAGAAATGCGATTAGGTAATTGTTTTCGGAACGGTTGTCGCCCTGTGCTGATGACAGGTTTGACAAATCAGAGGAATAAAATGGTGGTTGTCGTGAGTAGAAAAAATAATGAAATAAGTGGGACAGTGAATATTCACACGTCATGGCATATTTTTTGTTGACAGCTGCCATCAGAATCATATTACATGGAAAATTGTGTGCATTGGCTGGAATATGTCAAATAAGTTAGCAAACATGATGCATGTGGCGTGCTCGTAAAAAAAGGAGAAGCCGTAGATATATATTTATAGCAGCAGTGTGGAGTGTGGAAATGACAATGAATGCAGCAGGTGCACTAGAAGCTGTCTCAAAAGCAAAGCAATAAGCAGAAGATGTAGCGTCACAAAAAGAGAGAAAAACAACATATCATCAGAGAAGCTGACAAACATGCCATGATACAGCAATATTTAATACAAAGAAAATTGCTATACTGGTTCTATTCTGGTATTTTCTGCTTATGCTTCACTGCTTGTTTTTTTTCACTGATTGATTTTTCACACCTGGTCATGATGCTTTGATTTAATAAACGGTATTTTGTCACCAGTGAGCTGGAAGACGTGCTTCTTTTGAGAATATAATTGGAACATTTTACTTTTTTTCTGACATATCAAATATTTATACATGTCAATATGTTGCCCAAAAAAAGTTTTTTATTCGTCAAAGCAAGTTTCGTAATGTACAAAAAAAAAGGAAATAACAAAAAAGCGAGTTTTTAATTTTTCGTGGCATACTTCCAAACAAAAAAGTATGGATTGTATTATCATGAGAATTCCTAGTAGCAGAGTAGTTACGGGTTACCCGATGAGTCAATTTCTTTCTACCCACCAGTTCATGTATGCATTAAAGTAAAGTACATTTTATGCAGACGTGTGTTCGTAAATAAGTAATGATTCAGCTTGGTGGAACGTTGTTTCATTTTTTTTAAATGATGATGCACAGGTAAATATTAGGTACACATATTTTTTTTGCAAATGCCATTTTTTGATGCGCTGTTGTTGTTAGTATGAGGCTTGGCGTGAGTGCTCTCTTTTTTTCTCTAACGTGACCCTTTTTGTACTTTTCTACTTCAAACTACATACTCTGCTTTATATATACACGACAACGTGCGTGCAAATGTCAAGTAGGCAGATGGGAATAAAAATGAAGAAAAGAAAACACATTTTTACTTTCTTGTACTGGTTTTATGCATCCAACAAGAGAGAAACTACAAGAAACAAGAAACAAATCGTGTATATGCAAAAGGACAACTGCATGCGTCGTAAATATAAAGTCACCATTCCGTCTGGTGGTATGATGATGTCGTCTCCTTCTCATAAATCCGAAGGTTGGTAAAATGGAGATGATGAAAAGTATAAAGGAACAAGTAGAATGGTACGAAGGGAAAATGATTTTTTTACAAATAAAATACAAAAAAGTTATACTTGTGCAAATATTATACATTAAATACTATTGTAGTACGTTACATCAAGTGTACGTTCTAAAACGATATATCTGTCTACATGTTATTATTATTTGTGCATGTCTCTTGTCACTGATTAGACTACTGGCTACTTTGTGTGGCAGAGATTAGTTTCGTGTTCATGACAAGGGCTATTATTACAATGTAGCTTGCTTCAATAATAATAGATAGTAGATAGAGTAGAATTCACTGTTGTTCATTTTGTTATGTTGATGAGGTTAGTCAAGAAAAAATAAAACAAAAATAAAAGAGTTTGCTCGTTCATGAAAGAACCAATCTTGATGCTGGAAGTGATGTTATTACAATTATTGTTATGTTGCTGCTGATGTTATACTTTTCTTTTTGCGTGATTGCTGGTTCGCTGTTCCATGTTTTTGCCGTAGATATCCACGGATGATTGTAGTGTAGTAGGTTAAAAGAAGCTTTGGGTGTGTGTGTACATAGTCTGCCACGATCTTTCTTGGGTCATGGCAGACAGGCAGGTTAACACAGAGATGAAAAAAGAAAATAGAATTTTTGTGTGTCCAAAAAAAACTAGAAATAAAAAGCCCATTTTTATGGAAATCAAATTGTATGAAGAAAAGGCTCGTGAAACGCAACACAATATATATATACATGGTACATGTGTGTGTGTGAGATAATGATGATCCTTTGAAAATAATAGCACCATCAACTGAAATTTTTTCTTTTCGTTTATCTTTTTCATATGGTAGTAGGGTATTGCAGGTTTAAAATGATACAGGACTTCTAGTAATATTATAATGGGAGCATTTTGTGGTTGGTTGTGGGTACGTATTACAGTAGTCATCTCATCATCATAAGAATATTTTTTTTACAAAATTGAAAAAATGCTGTAATAGTCCGTTGTGTAACATACCTTTATACATTCCTGCGGCTTATACGTAAGTGTGTTTTTTTTGTGGGAGAGAAGATGCAGAGAAGAATAGAATAATAAAAAAGAATCCCTTGGATGAAGTCAAAGGGAGAAAATGAGAGAGAGATTCAGTACAATGTCCCTTGCGTTGATGTACTCCACCTCATTCATGTTATTATTTTAGCATCCTTCTCCTCACATGATCCATCCAATATATGAGAAACTGAGAGGAAGAAAGGCGTTGGCGAAAGAATAGAAAGTAATGTCGAGAGAATTGAATTGGACTGGTGACGATGATGAAGGGTCACTTTCCTTTTTTTCGCCGCACTGTGCTCTCCTTTTTGTTGCGCGATATCTTTTCCTTTTTTTGATTTTCTTCAATTTCAAGGAGTCAGTCAGTCACACAGGACGATGATAAAGCATTATGGTCAACAATTTCATCATAAAAGGGGTAGACTTATATGCATATAACATACGTCGTATGTGGAGGGATCACTTTTGTAACACAAAATTATTATTTGTTGTCTTTCAACTCACAAGTCTCTGCCTCGAGTGACTCCGGGACCCCGGTTCCTTTCTGAATTTCATGTTCATAACAATAATAATATCGCTCGTTCGACAATACATGTATCCTGTCGTCAATTGTTATTTTCCCTTTCAAAGAGCAAGAAAAGTACTGACAAAGCATATAAAATTATTACATAGTGGACAAGGTGAAGTGAGTTGAGAGTTGTCGTTGTTGTAGAAGCAGATGGTGGATTCTTGATCTTGTCTGGTTTGATGAGCGTGACATTTTTCCTCATTATTATTGAGCAACGAAAGCAATTCCGTTTCCAAAGTTGAGCTATGACAATTTCTATAGAAAAGCTCGCGTCATTCGAAGTATACGGATGATGAAGTCGGAATTCGTTGGAAAGCGAGCTTGAGATCGTATATCCTTTTGTAGAGAAAGTCATTTGTACACACACACAGTATTATAGACTATTACATAAACCGTGTAACTATAATAGTAACAACGACAACAATAAGTACTACATCAACATCTTCTTGACTATTTACGTATTATACACGATCATCAACTATTACATAGTATGTAGGTAACACCGCCATTATTATACTACCGTTCCATGACAATTGTTGCGAACATAATAGTTTCAAGCCGTATGTGTGTGCATCCTTTATTAACCAATAACCCAATTCAATCCCCAAACATTTTTAGCCACCAATAGAATTCCATTTATAGTTAATAGTCCCTATATACAAAATCTCCAACATTCCTCGTAATAAAACTTGTACGCACATAATAATCATAATAATCATAGTATTAAATGCTGTCAAGAGCTGATTGTTATACTATGATCGTTATTACTTATTACGAGTACTAATACTGCTACTATTATTATTATATCTTTTTATGCTATTTTCATCTTTCCTTTTTCTCCTTTTTCTTATCAACAGCAACTCAGGCTGCATTTAGGTACTTTCTTTTATTGATACTGAATTGTATTCCCTGTGGATGAATGCATTTACTGAATGTCGAGGTAAAATACATTCCATTTCCCATTATATGTACCGTTTCGTCTGGTTCTGCATGCCTACGTCCACATATTGAAAACATTGCATGGTCAATGAAAATTTTATGGAGCCTACCAATCAGTGGAAAAAAAGTTCATAAAAATACCTATACAAAACTTTATGGGGTTTCGTCGGACCATGATGATGACATGAGAATAATGATGTTGGATTTCATGGCCGCGTTCCTTCTTTGATTAGCTCTGTCGATGTATTATAAATGGCTATACATTCCCATCACCCTATTATGAGCTATTAAATTACGTTGTTATCACAGTAAAACGGTTGACGTTTTAGCGACCCATTCCTATATCATACCAAAATATGCGCATGTCAGAGGAAAATAAGGAAATAAACTTGATGAATTCCGGGATTTCATAAGAAAAAACAACATTGAAATATATATGTTTATCAATGCCGGAGATATGTCAAGGTAAATTGTATAGCCATTATGTATATTTGTAATCAGTTGTGAACACTACTCATTGCGACTTTATTTTTTGCTATCTACCATGATCCCAGACTATATGTGTCTGGAGTGCGGGTATCTGTATGAAGAAGGTGGTTTGATAACTATAATGTTTCAAATAAATACTCTTGTTTTATACAGCTTTTCTTGGAATACTAGTGATGCAGGTGTGTAAGGTGACACCATCAACTGTGTGACAAATATTATGATAATGACATGACATACATACCGTAGTAGTCGTCATATGAGGCAGAGGCGACAGACATGACGATTTGAGTTTTGCTATATGGTTATGAGAAGCAAGCAGTTAGCGTAGGCCTAAAGTCAGTTCAGCAGGCGGGTTAGTAGATGGTCAGCAGCCGTAACAGCAGCGGCAGCAGCGTATCAATAAGGTTATAATTGACGATGATGCCTAATGAAATATAGGCATATTAATTTTCATTACAATAGCAAAAAAATATTTTATTTTTTATATCCATAATGCATAATTTTGAGCAAATAATATTCTCTGAGCAGTTTATTTTTCCTGGGTTGTACCGTCAAACTCAATAAATGCATTCATGCATTAAAAATTGTAATTTAATTGGCAAACGACATTATTTTTATTCGATGAGTTTTCAAGGTCCACTCTTTTCACAGAAATGCCGAATATCGAATTAAATGATGAACAACATTAAAAAAATGTCGACATGATTGCTAAATAAATATATTTATTGCTAAATATGTGCTGAAAATTTATATCTACTAATTATTGTAATAGTTATTTTTAATGTGATTATTTATATTATTTCATGCTTGCAAATGAGCAAATGTAAAACAAAATGCTAAAAGGCATATCCTGAAACCATCCCATTGGGAAGGCCGATTGCGTACTTACTCGGGTTGAAATCACACATATTAGGCATGATTTTTACATCATGTTAATATGTATATACTTTAATTTTTGCACCAGGTGTGTGTCAATATGATACTTCTCCTTGGAAATGTCTTATGTATTTGTTCAAAGGAGCAGAGGAGGAGTTACCATTCAAGCATACATTAAAATGTATTCGTCAACTTAAATACCGACATTACATACATAGGTACATTAAAGGTTTCTTATATGGAGCAAAATTACTCCGTGCATGTCGAAATGTCAAAAACACACTTGGCTAAATATGTATTTTTTAAGACAACATAACTCTCATCATTCATTAATTTCGTCATTTTCTAAATAAACATCACCGAGTCAAGTGTGTCGAAATCGAAGTGTAATAATCCAAACTATAAATCTTTAATTATACATTTTATAGTTTTGTTAATTGCCAAGTTTCTTCAATCATTGCTCAATAACCTACGATTGTGTTGCAATAAGGGAGTATAAATACACCCGAATTTTTCCGATTCAAGTCATCAATCAACTATCAGTTAATTCGTTAGCGTACGAACCAGCATTCATAATGGGTGCTGCGTCTATAGTAGTCGTCGTTGCTCCGTATAAGTATTCAGCCCTATTCGTATTTTTGGGCATACTGGTCACTGTAGGTCTTGTGACCCTTCTGAGTCTTCACCACCTAAACGATGGCCAACTGACCAGGTCCGTAGGAGTACTAAGGAAACCCGCAAAATTGGACCCGGATAATCAAAAGGACTTCTCGGATAAGATAAAAGTGGAACAGAATATTGAGGAACTGACCACCACCACCACCGAGATGTCCAGTGACAGTGGCCGTGCCCGTAATCACAGAAGTGATATAGACAAATTGACAATGAGAGCTGCCGTCCATCCGCTACCCGCACCCGTTGTAGGGATTATCAGAGACTGATGTTTTCAACCCACCAACCCAAAGGCGTTCTGAATTCAACAGCAAATGTTCCTGGCGTGATAAGACAAGATTTCAAGGGAGTTCCGTCGTCTCAGTAAAAATTCAAATGACTTAATTATTCATTTTTTCATTCAATAAATAAATAACAAAGTTCAAAGTTATAGCCTGTTTCCTGGTAACGTTTCTTTTTGTTAAATGCTTACGTGTGCATTTTTGTGGACATTTACATCCATTTAACCAAACGGGGAATTATTAAGCATCCATCTCACTATTATTACGTGCTTGCATCTTTTGAAAGTCTGTTTTGGCAAACATCCAAATTTAAAACAAAACAAACAACTAAAAAGAAATAAGCAGATGAGCCCCCACACCACCAAAACTTTCATAATGCATCCTCTCTTTTATTCATTAATCTCAGCTTTACATCATTTATCCATCTATGTAGGATGTAGGGAGAAAGTGAAAGGACAGCCGGAATATTTTCATACAACTCACAGGAATGTCCGAACCTGGTACACACTTTCATATAACCAGCTATCTAACTTATAATACCTTCATATTTCATGATTCTGCATATGTGCACCGACCGACGTATGCACAATTGTATTTTACCAAGTCATGTTTATCATTAATTTATTTCCATGAAATTTTTCACGCTCTCTCCTCTCACATATCTCTTTACATAATTCTCTGAGAAATGAATGGTGGCGGTGGATGGGATGCTAGTAAAAACATACATACTTTCTTGTCTAATTCATTTTTTTAAACAAAAACAGACACGCAATTAAAATGATGAATAACACACCAAATAACAGAGTACAGAAGAACATTATAGGTAAATTGGAGTATGACATAAAATATTTAGAAAAAGTGAATATAAAAGAATCCTAACTTGAAGCCATCATACATTCATAATATATTACGATCATTTACCATTATTATCATCAAAGAAGAAAGAATAAAAAGAGCGAGGGGATGGGATAATCCACATCTCTTTTTTTCTCTAGGCTTTCTGGGGAAAGGTCGAGAGACAGAATACATGAATATATCCATGCATTTGAAAAAGGTACAGATTCCAAATTCTGTACAATACTGCATGTTTAATGCAATTGGAACAGCTTAATTAGACCAAAAAAGAGTAGCATTATTTTTTACGTAAGGTAGGAAGATTATATTTCTTGGTTTGTGCTGCTAGTAATATGGACTCAAAGTTATTAATGCTAAAGCCAGCTCATTTAAATATTTTTGCTCGTATAAAATATTCTGTAAAAGGCTCAAAAAAATCCGAATTTTTTTAGACTAAAGGGACTGACACACAAATCAATGTGATATTTGCATTTTGCAACTTTTTCATGACGCTGTGGTAATAATATTAATGATTATACGGGTAGTCTTTTGGTAAATACTGTTTTGTTAGTAGCGGCCGAGAAGTAATGGAGAGGAATGCAGTGAAAAAAGGTGTGTGGGTTCCATTCAAATGTATTTTGGTGGAAAGGGAAATTTGAAGAGAGCATAGACATTCCGCTTTTAATGGAAGTGGAAATAGAAATTATGAGAAATTTCCCATGCATCTAGAGACAAATGTCGAGGAGGGTAATTAAAAGAGGATATTTTAGGACGTTGTGTGAGAGGCGGGAGGAAAAGAGAAGTTTTACTGGCTGCTAGAAAGTTTTGTGAATGTTGCGATATATGTTTTCCTTTTGTAATGTTGTTTGCTCTTCTCTACCATTGACTTTGCTGCTGGTTTTCGGCATGGTTGGTGAGCACACTGAGCAGTGAGCATGTAAAATTAGTAGAGAGAAAGAGATTCCCTGCGGGTGACAGTTGGAGTCAGAAGCAGAAAGAAAGGACGATAGAAGAAGGAAAAGTCAAAGTTGCCAACTCCCATGACGAGAAGGAGTAAACAGAAGAAGAAAAAATAATGATATGATGGTGTGATGCGTACCTCTATATACCTAAAACTATTTAAATGATGATATAGCTAGGTAGCAAGACGAATGAACCAACACGATGAACTAACTGAAACTCCATGAAGGACAAGAAAACTTGCTTTTCATTTGGGTATTGTGCTGAGAATTCTGCCATTATGGTGCGCCTTGTTGATATCAACAGAGCATTTTAAGCTATTTATGTGAATGCTGTGGGAATAAGATAATTTTTTTTGTGAATCCGACTGAACTTCCAAGATGAGTAATTAGTTCAGTTCAGTGCTCTTTTAATTATGAGTAGAGTCAAGTGTCTCGAAAATTTTTGATGATGATAAAAGTTTAAAATGAAAATTTGTCTTTAGTATTCATCCATGCCCTCATTCATTTACAAATAATCGGGACGAATTAGCTGGTTTTCACTGGTCGGGTCTGCAGCCTCAATACGAGTTTTAGTATATAGGGGGAAATGCATTTAAATCGTTTTTTCCGTCAACAAATCTTGACATGTCTATGGAAAATAGCAGTGTTATAGGAATCTTTTACAGAAGATATTTCTCATGCTTAACATTGTAGATTTAAGCTTTACCCTGCGTATGAATTTTAATAAGTTGAAAGCGTCTTTTGTGCAGGAAAATCGTTAGGATTGCTGGAACGATACTATAGGATTTTTATCTAAATTTACATTTTTTAGTTGTAAACTTTTAGATCAAAGGACAAGTTTTCCAAAGGAAACTTGGGAACAAAACTGATTTTTCTACATTTCATCGCTCATGTTTAAACGAAACTTTGTGTAATAAAATTTGTAGAATATTGTTTTTACATTGCTGAATATTAAGTTTGTTAGGAGAACAAGACAAGCTACACTTTCCATCAATGTTTGTCATTGAATTTGAAGAAATTGAAGGATTTAGGTGAGATAGAATCAGTTACGGTTTGTGAATACCCTTCTGCGAGCTTATTGTGCAGTTGTACTGCAGAAAAAAAGCCCAGACGTACAACAAATGTCGCCAAAGTTGAAATTCTTTAAAAAAATTTCTACGAATTTTGCAACAAGGATCTTTCTTATTTTAATCATGATTTATGTATTTTGCCAAGGACAAAGTATATGTTTTGCAACACAACTAATGCATCATAATAATTTTATTAGTTCTTGTTGAACAGTTATATACCTAAAATCACAACATGATTGCCATTGTTATCCTGACTACATTTGTCCCATCTCTACAGTAATAGACATAAGTTGTACACAATTCATTTTTTTCTTAGTATGTATTCTTGATTTCTAATAATTCATGAAATGTGCATTGTAGCCATTGTCATATTTTCTTATTGTCATCATAACAGCATTTTGTGGAGATTCAACGAAAAGAACTACATTATTCTTTTGAAATTGGTCCTGGTGGATATATTTTTCAGAATGGAGACACAGGCGAGCATTAGAGAAATGATGACTTGGTAAATGCAGCCCGAGAAACTACGATGTATACTTCACAGTAATAAAAGTAATGACAATAAAACTCCTTCCTATACATAAACCGTTTCTTAGTGACATTCTACTTTAAAGCTGTAAACGTAACGAATTTTTAATGATGTCACCCGGACAAAATCCATTTTTCAACGTCCTGCTCCCTGCCTCTCTCTCTCGCCCTCTCATTCTGTTTCCCTGATTCTTATAGACTGTTTGTAAAATAAGTGTGTCAGCATAATTACCCTCTGTATAAAGATCTACACATGACAAAGCAGCAGTTTGAAACCTACGACGCTGCTGTGAGTGATACGAGGAGGAGAAGAAGAAACGCTTTCTCCATTCCATTATTTCCATTCAAATAATAAAGTAGGCCAGCACGACTCTGATTTTCATCAGAGACCATTACCACCAGTGCCGCTGCCACCGCTACTACCACAACAGCCTCTTTTACTTTGGCTTGGTTGGCACATTTCGAAGGAATAAAATACATATATCTACATGCCCTTGCATGCTCTTCTGTTTCGTGTTAAGTGAGTGGTAAAAAGCAAACACTCAAGTGTTTCTGTCTGTCCTTCTTTTCGTGATCAAGATATCTCTGAGATTATTCTGTAAGATTCTTTGAACAAATATCAACTTTACTTGGAAAAACTTTCGGGCTAGTTCAAACGGCACACACACGCAACTATTCTCATTGATACTGTTGCCTGTGTGATTTCAACTAATTTGACATGTTCAATTTCGCTACTTTGTCATACTTTGATTTCCAGTTCATTATACACTATTGCATATTATATTATACTTGGGAATCTGCGAAAGACAATCCATTCTCAATTTTATTTTTGTACAGCCCAGCAAGAGAGAAAGAAAAAGAAGAAAAAAATGTAGAGAGATCGGCAAAATTCCACTCTTTTTACTTGCTCGCCTTACTCAGATCAATTTTTACCATTTACCACGCTGATATCATAAAATACCACTTGCCCATTTTTATATTCCCATTTCCTTCTCTCTTCCATTTTTATCTACTCCATCCATTTCCCTTTGCTACTATTATTTTCTTTCCAATTTTTATAGTCATTCTTATCCCCATCTTTCTTTCCAACTTGATTCTCTCTCTCTCTCACACACACACTTTCTCTCTGCTATGCAGACACACACACACACGCAAATGCATACAAATATATACACACTTCCTCTTAATGCATTGTAATTACTTTTTCCAAAGAAAGAAATATGGCATCCGGATCCGAAAAAAAGAAGAATGAGAACAAGAGGAAAAAACTTAATTCTTTTTCGACTGCCTCTTCTTTTCTATTTTTGCTTCCTAGAAGCAAAAACACTTTTTATTCTTCCATCCATCTCGTTGTCTCGTTGCATCATTAAAGCAACTTGTTTTTTTTTTGCGTGGATAAAGTAAAACTTAGCGAATATAAGAACCGCTGTAGCGTGAAAAGGAACATGAGGAATAATAAGCTACGTCTTCTTCTTTTTTTCCCTACTCATTCAGTCAGCGAGCCTTGTTGAATGAAAAACGAAGAAAAAAAGTTTAACGCCACAAGAGCCACCAACAACCTTCTTCCATGTTGTTTTTGCGGTTCTTCTGCAATTTTTTTTGCTTTGAAATTCTTCTACCATTCTAATAATGATATAATAATGTAATATATTTATAATGATAATGATGGTGGTAAAAGAGGCGAAGGACAAGCGGAGATAACAAAAATGAAAATATAGAGAAAGGAAATTCTCAGACGGAACGGTTATGCAAGAAAAGAAGACCGTCAAAATAGAAAGTGGTGATGTTGTTGTTGTTGTTGGCTGTTGGAAGTTTGCAATAAATCTTTTCCTTTCACCGGCGACCCTTTTTTCAAAAATGTAAGCGTAATATTTTTTTCTGTATGCAGAATTTGGAAGAATAGCAAATGATGTTGAGGTTGACAGTTCATTTGTTATCCTCTGCGGAAAGTTGCCTCTTTTCAGTTTTTCATTGTCTTGTTTTCAAAAGAGGTATCATCACCATCAATGTGAATGTAGGTCAAGTAAATAAAATCATCAGAGAATGATAACAGTAATAATAATAAAGAGGAACAATAATGAGCGCTGAAATGATTATTAGGATACGTAAACAAGTCCGAGTTTGGAATGTGAATGGTAAAGTTTTCCAAAAAGGAAAGTAGAAGAATTCCCTACATCTATTACACAATTTGTAAATGCCAAGACAAACCATGTAAACCTTCAGGACAATGACTGACATGAAGTATGCTCAAGTTCGGATAAAGATGAAGCCTACGGAGAAATGAGAAGATGTATAAGAATTGTTTGTTTAGGTGCATATATGTATGTATTTCTCGTTTTCCTTTTATTTTGTTTATTTTCATTTTCTTTCAAGCCAACCTTATCGTCATCATCTTTCTTATTATTTATTTTACTTCTTAATTATTTTTTCCTTTGTCCGGTAGTAGTGGCTGTACAAGGCCTGCTGTGACATTTTCTCAGAAAGGATTCAAGGCACGTAGAAAGGGAGACACAGAATAATTGCAGTTATTCTGCTGATGGCAGAGAAACTCTAAAAGGAAAATTTTGATGATAACGGTGCTTTTTGCTAAAGCACATTCATTCAAAATCAACATCAACACTGTCTGTCAAAATTACGGCTCCTAATATACGTAATTTCTTGAACCGGAAAAGACAAGAAGCATGGGAAGTGTAGACTGTGACAACAAAGACATCATACGCCGTTAATTTTTCACCGTCTTTTTCAAACAGTTCCCCCCGCAAAATAAATAGACCTTGAAGGATATTCCTTTTTGAAGGGGGAAGGGAAAATAAGGAAAGGACCACTGTTGCGACACGAATGGTGGTAAATAGCACCATTATACATTCTACTTTACATATAAAGTTGTCCCTGAAGCGCATCTAGATTTATTCATAATAAGTGACCTTTCCCTTACATTCCTTTTCTTGGAAACTCAAAGGGAAGAAGTGTCCGCTAGAAAAATTCCAAGGATGGACTTTTTCATGGCAAAACCAAACGAGAAAAACTTTTATTGTTGCTTACGGGCTGCAGTCTTTTCGATAGTACCACTGCTACACTTTTTAGTGGAATAGAAGGGGCAATTCATTCCGGATAAGAAAATAGAAGAGGAAACGTTGTAAAAATACAAAATATTCCAAATATTTTGCCAAGCATCACAAATACAGTTGTGTGGAATGCAAAATGTACATAATTTCAGAGCTATTTAACTATTTAGCTGAAAGCATAATTCTCTTTGACTGGATTATAGCAATCGTGGCTGGGAAGTGTTGATGTCTGTCAGATAAGAAGCCATAGCGATAAGAACGATTCTCTTGATGAAAAAGGATATCACAGAATTACATAAGGAAAAGTAAATTTTACATTCACATTATTGCACAACGAAAAATTCCTTGTTTCTTCACCATTTCATCCATATCATTTTTCACCACGTCATTATATGCTATCTCCAGAAAAACTAAAACATATTTCAAGCATAATATCGTGGTTGAAGATGCAACTTCAGAAATGTGCACAGGATGTGCATCTCAACTTCAGAAACGTGCAAAGTTTGTGCATCTCAACTTCAGAAACGTGCAATGGTTGTGCATCTCAACTTCAG
>JAHZMV010005518.1:0-11929 GCA_027743765.1 Coecobrya sp. COE2
TTCATTAAATGAATTTAAACGAATGTATAAACGGTATTTGTATGATATTGATATTAATAATATATCGGTTGGGTGTGATCTGTCCTGTATAGAAGATGTGGTGAATCTCTTCACTGAATAATTAAGTTGTCTATAAATTTGATACTACAATGGCATTGTTAACAAGAAATTTAAATGCATAATATTGAGAATTAATTATTATTTTTTAAAAAAAGTTTTTAATGATTAACCAAAAACTGTATGTGATGATTATCCTGTTAGCGTAACAACCTTGTTCGAGGATACTAACTTGTATTCTAATAATAATAATAATAATAATAAATTCGGTGATATTCCGCATTGATGAATACTTGTTGTTTTTAAACTTGAGTAGCCTTTGTACCTTGTACCAGTGATAATACATCCAAAATTGGCAGATTTTCAATGATAATTTTATGTGCGAACATAATTTCCATTATTTTTCCCTGCTTTAATGAAATTAGCTTGAGATTAAGTACTGCAATAATAATAATCGCAAAGCTATTAACCTAAATGGAATGATCTAAAATTTTGACCGGTTTGACGTAACCTGCTCAAATATTATATTATTGTCAGGTAATTTCCATCATAGCTTTGGGTTTATTTATTTACTCCGAACATTCATATAGAGAAATTTGAAAGGACAAGTTGAGTAAAAATGATTGACATGTTACTGGCATTAAAAATATCATCAAATATTTCCTTTTCGTATGAATCTGTTGCTGTTAACAGTTTTAAATCAACGAACAGCAAGATTGTTTTATAATTTTAATTAATAATTATTATTCTAGCAATGAAATTGTTATACATAATTGTGTCAATCTAGCTTAGCTGTATTTCAATTTTATCTGCTACAATCATATTAAACGTCGAGCGGCTGGCTTCGTGGCGTGAGCTTATGTCTGCCATGTAAACCAGGGACAAATGTCACTGTTGGCAGTCCCTCACGGATTAAGCAGCAATTACAAGTTTATACAAATTACTATAATGTTCAGGGAATAACCACTCCGATGATAGAAGTGATTTATTTGAAGACAGTGCAGTTTATACATGATGGTTTCGCGAACGAATGACATACGCAATCTACCATGATAATAACTTATGTTGTAGTTGTAGTGAAATGTTTAGAACCAAATATATGTTAAGCCAATTAGTTCTACTTTCGGATGTATCGATTCCATATTCCTGCATTGGTAAAATATTCTGTTATAAACACATGCATGTTTCGTATCTACTACGCCGTAAATTTTATTTTTAATTTCATTCTGAAGTTGAAATTTTAATGTCCATTTAAAATAATGGGTCCAAAATTTGATGATGACGTCATAAAATTTTGGAATGTAATTCCATACTGGATTGTTGTCATTAGTTTTTGAAGTGAATGAAGAAATCCGCCATGTATATAATTTGAAACAAATTTAATTTGTAACTGACTAATATCAGTAGTTGAATAGCTCTGCATATGCCGTCAAAATTTTAATTCATTGAAGGCGATATGTTTTACCCACGATGTCTCTTAAACGCACTTCAGTTTGCCCTCCACAAACAGTTTCCACTCAATATTCTAATTCCAATGAGTAACACAGTGAAGCGTGAAGCTTTTGAAAGTTTTTTGCAAACTGGTGAAACATTTTATTCTTCGTAGGAGTTTGTAAATATGTGTCAATACTTTGATATTTATATTATAAACAAACATATTTACATACGAAAAGAATAAATATTTAGGTTAATTTTAGTCTTGTTTGCTTGGAGGCTCACGGGTAGTAAATGATTGGTAAAATAATCGGCCAAACAGAATGCAGTATGTTACGAACATGAATGTATATGCTATAATGCTATTTATTTCCCGAGCACATTCCTTTCCGTAAACTCCTAGGAGAAACACCCTGATTAGCATATTCTTATTCACACAAATATATTTATTCATGAATGTATACCACACAAAAAATTTTATCCCCAAACATACCTTTAAGATAGAAAGATGCTAAATGGATTCCCAAACAAATCAACATTTGCACAAACTGGATGGTTGTTATGAACTTCTTGACAGTGACTGGTACATGTAACCCTATCGTCTTAACATAACAAAATATTGATGTAATATTAATTGTTTTAACAATCCAAAAGTGTTGAACAATTGGCGACGTTTCAATTGCCATTTAGTTACCTTAGCAGCAAAGTATGGGTACATGACTGAATGAACGCCTGCGTTTAGAAATCCGTGCCAGTAATTTATTGGTTCCATGTATTTTCCTATAGCGTGCAATTAACAATTAAGGCATGTAAACTTCTTTTCTACTAGAAAAGTTATAACTAAATGGGGTTCTATGTTCAAACCTGTCATCCATGTCAATAACATTGTCATCAGATGATGATACCTTTAAACGAATGTGACTTAATGATTTAAATATGTTCAAATATTAAAAAATTCAAATGAACTTGAATTTGCAAATAGTAAAACAACAATATCCATTGAACAACTGTAAGCTCCATATTGCAAATAAATAATATAATTATGCGTTACCAATGAATAAATATTAACGGTCGTTTCCGAAGGATTATAATAATCGTATCCCCAAATTCCACAGCCTTCGATGATGCGAATAGAAACCTAAAACGTTTCGTATTACAAATAAGGCGTTACTCCAAATAACAAGTTTTGGATAGATTTTATTATTAGTACATACCCCCAGAACAATGCTTGGGGACTTATTCCTTCTCTGAAATCCACAAACACTTTGATGAAGATTTTTCTTTGTTAGAGTTACATTATTTAATTTTTTCTTACCTGACACATATGCTGTTGTATAATCCATTTTTTCTGGACAACTGGCGAACTTTCCCAGGAGTGATACGCACGAACACAACAATGGAAAAAATTGCAAGTGAAACGTTCCACAATGATAAGAAAATCTTTAAGTCATAAGCCTCTCGTTTTCGCATCCATCGTTGAAGTCCAAAGATGCCCACGATGTATGAAATCGCGAAGCAAATTCCCAAGTACCCGGATTTCTGAATTTGAAGAGCAATCCAACGTGCACTATTGATTTCAAAATCGAAACCTCTCAACGTTAAGGTATCGTCCATTTTCCATCCTGAAAGTTCCTCGAAGGTTGAATTTAAGTGTGCTGGAATGAACTCGTCCATATTTTCAATTCATAATATTTTCACGTTACAAACCGAATTCAAGAGCAAGATTAACTAAAATTGTCTTGTGCTTTTAAATTTATAGTTTTTATATTTTGCCCGCTGAGTTCTGATTACATTATAATATGGTATGCTATGGTATAGATTCAACAAAATTTTTAGCACAGCAGGTCACTCAAGCAGCACAACTTTAAAACATGCGTAGAATCAAAAGCTAAAATAAAATCTTCCCCTTCTACAAGATAACCTTGGATTTCTCTTTCTTTTTTTCCATATTCAGAAATGGCTTTTAGATACGTGATGATCTAAAACTTTGATTAGAATTATTGTTTAGGAAACGCTATAAAATTACAAATCTTGCAATGGAATAATTTATTAATTACCCATATCGCTGGACTATTTTTTATTACCGTCTTCTGCAATCACGCTTAGTTTTAAAATAGACCAAATGCATTTGCGCTCAGTTATCATATACGTTTTTGCATTCTCAATATAGATCCAAATAGGGTCATCTACAAAGCTATGATTTTTTACTTTTTTACTGCAACTTAATGCCCAAAATGCTATTATGTAATCATATGGTGCCAACAGTAAGTATAACACCCAAGGAACATGGCATCAAAATGTGCAAAATGTTATATACAATTTAAAGCATAAAATAGCTCACTCCGCCTCAAGTGTGTGTATGACCGTTTTGAGAATGTAGAAAGCGTGTACGAAAACTAAGCGTGATTGTAAAAGACTAATAAAATGTTGTCCAGCGATATTCAGTATTAGTACAAAACTGTCCAATGATCACAACTGAACCATTATTTGGACCAATTTTACGTGCACCGCGATTATTAAACCGATGAATAAGCTATGTTTCGGCGGATAAAGAAAAATTTGAGTGGATTTGTTCCTACTTGTCGAAAACTGGGAATTGATTAAGTGGATTTACCATGCTGTTATACTAAAATTTAACCGATGGTCCTTTCAAGGTTTACTCAAAACCGCACGAGAAAAAAGCAGGATTTCGTGTCGTAGTATTTCCCGTCTTAGAATTTTTTGACACAGTATTTCCTGTCGGATATTTCCCGTCGTAGTATTTCCTGTCGTAGTATTCCGTGTCGTGTTTCATTTAATACAAATGTCAAAGTCATACATATTTAATGAATACATTTATTACTGCATTACTTTAAATTTAATTACTGTTAACAATGTTAGCAATGAGTCAAAAATTAAGAATTAATAAACGTTTTTAATTATTGATGTATTAAGGGAACGATGGGGAAAATTTATGGTCTACATTACACCCCTGTCCATATTTCTTTGTAAAACCAACAAGTAAATTGTAGCAAACACTAGAGTGCTACTACAGAGGTAGTATGGAAGTAATTAGTTGTAAAACTGATACGATAAATTATACTATAATATAGTATGTTTCCTTCTGGGTCTGATATTTATGAAACGATAGGGTTTTAATGATTACATTTCACGATACATTTTAATGGGTCTAATAAACCATTTTTGCTAAATTAACAATCGGATAATTACAAAATGGGAATATTAACTTTTGGTTATATAGAGATGACATGGCCAGAGAAACCGATCGCAAGTGGGAAGTGCCGGACAATGGGAAGCACGTTTCCCATGGAATTTGGAATTGGTGAAAAGAGTGCGTAGAATAAATGTATTAATAGTTTAGTGCATTTTATTAATTGTATTCTCAAAATCAAATTATTTAGACCGATGGATCCAGCAACCACTCCATAAAGAAACGACAATAAATGCATGATTGCTTTTAAAAATGTCAGTCCCACTATCGTAAAAAAACAGCAGAAAATTATGTGGATGATATGCAATCTTTGTTAGGTTGTTCGTCGGTGGCTGAGGATTTTGTTTAAGTCTGCGCAGATAATTGAAAACATACGTCGCATTTATAATTTAATAAGATGCATTAATTAACCAAAAATTCTGGAGTTAAAACTAACACATATATATTCATCAAATTTAACCATGGTATGGTTTTATGACAGGTCAATTATATCAGGAAAGAAATTATCAGTCCAATCCAAACTACTTTAATAATGATTCCAGTATGTTAAATCACGTGATGTCGTAGTCGCATAATTGCATAAAATGAATTGAAACTTAAAATACGAATCTGAAAATGTATCATTATGTGAAACCCCAATTCTATTTACCCACTATTAAGTGACTTGTGAATTACCTACGTCAATTTTGTTTCAATCAAGCAACAACAAATGTGTATTTTCCCCATTACACAATATCGTAATCACAGCATCGAACTGAAAAATCATGCTGCTTCCACTGAATTATACGTTGGTTTCAATCAGCAGTAAACCAAACGTTGACAAGATCTTTCCGAAGTGTTATTCAAATAAAATTGCTTTCGTTTTCTGACTAATACTGAATTGAAGGCATTTTCCTGAATATAGAATTACTAACCATAATACCTGTTTTTATTTCGTGGGATTTGGACCTGAACATCTAATATTACAACTGAGACGATTCAAACTATGCTCTATGACGGACGAATGAATGTTAATTTTATTATTCATGTTTTAGATTACCTACACATTTGGTCGCGAGATTAAATTTTATTTTGCTGATGGTTCGGTGTCCAATTAGGTAGGATTGATTAAAAATGGTTACCTTTATTTGCAGGAGAATTTTTTTGTAAAAACCTGGCTTTGTGTCCAGTTCATCGTAAAATTTCTACCTTTATACCACAAATTATTAAGAGTGATTTGATAAGGCTTACCATAAAATAACCATAACTTGAACTCAGAGAACATATTGTTTTGCTCATTCTATTATAACAGTCTAACATATTTCCTAACATATGCATTATGATTGAATAGGAAAGTTGTTATCTGTCTGACAATATAAAGATATAAACTTGTTTTTATAGTTTAGTTAATATTTAAAAGTTTTCAGGTGAACACAAATAAGCCTGCAAATTTTATTATTACCAAGGTTGATGGTTTTCCCGTATGCCAGAGCGGGTTTCTACGTAGATTTCAACTAGAAATTTCTTCAAACTACTAACCACCTAGCATGACCCATAAAATTGAGACAATGCGATAACCTTCATGGCTGTCTCTGTTCTTTTTACTACCACCTCTCAAAACTAACTTGATTGATTTAGCTCAAATTTGGAACCATTGCTATTAGGTCCAAACTTTTTTGAATGACTTTTTGGCGCCTACACTGTGACTGTAGATATTCAGGGGGACCAGTAAGTCGTGTATAATGGATACCCTTTTTCGATATTGGATTTAACACGATAGCAAATCGCTACGTTTTGATGATTTTTAAACTAATTATGAAAAGCCTGCTATGAGTCGTCATTTTAGATTAAGTGTATTTTGTTTACGATTGCTGGATTTACCAAGAATTTAACCCAGTTTGTGTTGTATACATTTTGATATTATTATTTGAAGCTTTTCATTGTATGTTCTCATGGTTTAGAATCTCATCGCAACAAAAATGTACTTAATAATAATTAAAAACACATGCATTATATAATATCTTCTCCCATAATTACTTACTTACTTGTTCAATGAAGGAGGACAGCTATTTTAATGATTCTACAGAATATCATAAACCAGCCACACATTGGGTAAAGCAGTAAGATGGCTTGCGTGGGAAACTGTTGAAGTATAAAACGTACATGGTATGAAAATATTGATCCATACACATTACTGCCGAGACTGAAGTCTAGCTGGTTAAAACATTGCTGGTTTTCATAGGCATAATTAAAATGAATTGGGACAAAAATCTTGTAGTGTACATTCACAATTTTTGCAAACATTACGTTAATGGAAGGCCAGTAATTGAAAATCTTTCTGTGAATGTGGAAAAAGGAACCATGTAAGTTAACCTTATTTTATGTTTAATATTATAGTTTCTATAATTATTTTTGACTTTGTACCGCAAAAATTACAATGCAGTTTTACCTTTAATCTTAAATACCAGTTACGGATTGCTTGGCCCTAGTGGTTGTGGAAAATCTATAGTTTTGGCATGCATCATAGGCCTGGCATCATAGAACTCAGGAAAGGTATTGGTATTTGGAAAGCGACCTGTCATAAAAGACAGCGGAATACCAGGGAAGCGACTTGGTTATATGCCACAGGTAACCATCCCATTTTATGCAGTCCTTGGAGATATATATTAGAATGAGATTTAAATAAAGGTTATTAAAATTTAAGGAGTTTGCAATGTGCAATTTGTTGTCGGTTTATGAGCATATCCAATATTACGGAAGGATTTATAACATGATACTGGCAGAAATATTTGAACAATGGAATGAACTTAATACACTTTTAGAATTACCGGATAATCTCAAATACTTTGGACTACTTAGGTGAAGTAATTGTGATTGTGTAAAATTATTGTTGTTAATTATTACAGAAATATAAGGTTTTGTCATTACTTTAGCGGTGGTGAAAAGCGCAGAGCTTTGTTAGCCGTGGCTCTGATGCATTCGCTGAAGCTGTTGGTTCGTGATGAACCGATATATAAAAATATAATAAAATTTGAAATCATGTTTAATAGCCACGATGATAACTTTTATGTTTCATAATTACGTATTTGCAGACTGTTGGCCTCGATCCGTTTCTTCAAATTAAGTAAATCAAAAAGACATTAATATTTAAAATTCTATCCTAAATTTATCTCACCTGGTTGTATGTTGTGTTTGACAACAGGATCTGGGATTATTTAGGTTATATGGTCCTAACTTTGAATTCCACCATAATCATTACGACACATTATACAGAAGAAACGCGTTTGGCAAATACTGTAAGTTCCATAAATATATATCTCCTCCATATAATTCGTTGCTCTAAATTTGTTGTTTAAATCAGCGTTAAATTCTAGATCGGTGGGTTAAGGAAAGGGCGAATGCTTGTAAAGGAAACTCCATCTAGATTGTTACAAATATATAAATGTGACTTATTGGAACAAGCTGTTCTTGAAATTTGTCGCGAAAATGAATCCTTTAATGCAGCTGCTGAACCTTTCCAACAAAACCCGACGAATTTAAATGGTCGCGAGTTTCAATCTGTATTTACTGATACTGGTAATATGTAAACTTTAATGCCGATATTTTGACGAATAATCCATGTTGAATGTGACATAATTTAAAGTTGGCCCACTGGAAGAAACAGCCATTACAGAAAAACCGGTTATATTGGTAAGCAAACCAGTAAATTAATGCCTTGCTATATGCAGGAGTATTTTTGATGATACATACATATTTGTACTTTCTTGTGCTATCAAGTTTCGGAAGCCCATATACGGCGACTACAAAGATGACTACACAAGTTTTATGGTGCCAGGAATATTATTACTGTAAGTATCGCTGACGGTTTACAAGAGATTTGACCCAACCTAAATAAACTTTGTTTGAATTCGACTTTTAGGGACATTTGGCATTTTGAGTACAGTAATTGCTCTACTAATGATTCAAGGTAATTAGCATTTATACCAAAAACTATCCAGTAATTTATTTAGCTCTAGACAATTACAGTTGACTTTCACTCGACCTATTTAGATAGAAAAGAAGGAATATTCAGCAAAGGATTAGTTGCTGGGGTAACTCCTATAGATCTAATGATCAGCCACTTGACAGCGCAGGGAGCAGTTATAGGTATCCAAATGGTGATTATGGGAGGAGTTCTAAAGTTAGTTTTTGGTTATAATATCTTGGGACCTCTGTGGCTATCTTGGACAATTTGTTTTCTAAGCGGATTATGTGCAACGGTCTATGGTAATTCATTCTAGGTTTTCAATAAAACAATTCGTAATTTTGAAGAAACTGACCAGGACAGTTTGATTTTGTAGGTATTGCTCTTGGAATAACATGTCAAACCGAGGCTGCTGGGTTATTTATAAACCTTTGTATTTACCAAATTCTTATGTGTCTTGGGGGAGCATTGTGGCCAGTAGAAAATATAATGAGCGGATTTGAGTATATTAGATACGCTCTTCCTAATTCATAAATAACAGCATCGCTAAGATCTGTAGTTATTCGCGGATTGGATATAACACATATACTTGTTTGGCCGTTGCTAGTCGCAGTTTTGATTTGGATAGTAGCGTTGATGATATGCTGTTACTTGGCATATAGAATATTTTAATAGTAAGATTTCATCTGGAAAAAGTCAAGTGATCTATTTGTTTGAGTGTTTGGAATATAACGATACCATCCATTAATTTTTTAAAATTATATACATGTGTATGAAATTGCATGTAGAGAGCCTTATATTAAAATACAAATTTAATAAGACAAAGTGATCTTGGAAATAACTATCCATGAAATAATAAATACAGGACAATATCAACATAAAAATCACTAAGATATTTTCCAAAATAAATTGCCGCTTTCGGCATTCTTAGTATTGTATGCTACCGATATAGCTTAATATTTATTAGTTAAAATTTAATCGGAGATTTTTCATTTCTCATGTTCTAACCGAATCAATATTTTCCTTACAAATTGTTTATGTATATTAATTTGCGTTTTTGGACAAGAATACAATACTGCTACGGATTAGAATTCTTTATCATAAAACTGAGAATTTCCGCTCCAAGAACTAAAATTCCCTTGTGTGATCAAGTAGCTCGGGATTGTGTTTTCTCCCTGCAAAATTAATTCAAATACACATCACGGTGTTTGAAGCTCCATACAAATAATAATTGTCTTACTTCTCCATAGCCAATCTATTATATTTCTACAATCTGCTAAAACAAGGCAACATTGCTGTTTTTATCTTCGTATAATCAGAGCAAAACTGGTTTAATTTATGAAATATAAATTCCCTATAGATAGAGATAACTCCGGATGTTCACAAGACCGTCTCGTTGCGTGGTATTGAGAAGATCGTATTCCTACTTATCTGAATTGCGAAAATGAGTACGTGTTAAAATACGATAAAATGATGTGTTTTATACTTAGAATGTTAAAAAACAGATTGGCAAACAAGAAATGCTGTGGTAATTTAGTTGAAACGTTTCCTGACGAAGCTTTGTTCTGTTTTTAAGGAAGAATATGATATGGTCAGGTATCGACCATATGCACGGGAATTTTACATGCATTCAAATAGGGAAAAGTTGACTTCTCACACGGAAGATTCCACCAAAACTGCTAAACCCATTTCCACGTTCAATAGTTCAAACTAAAGCCGATTAGTTACTCTATTAATTAAATGGATCAAAAACGAAGAAATACATCCATAATATTAAATCATAAATGCAAATTTATGATAAATGATTTCTGAGTGATCTACGTTATAGAATGTTTTGAATTTTGGCGTATTTTGATTTTTATAATATTTGGCATTTATGTCCATCCATGCGTGGGATTGATAATCAAATCGCCCTTTTGATTGAAGCTTATTTGCACGCGATTGGGTGGCAAAATCTGCTGGCAAGAATATAAATCAATAACATATATCAAACCATTGCAGATTTCAATGTGACTCATTTATTTTTCAAGACAGCTCATGCTCATCCTCCATCGTTGCTGACAACCTTGAGGTAAAAAAATACGTTGCTCTGTCACACTCCTCCGACGAGGCGTCATCAATCTCTTTATTTAACCATTTCACCATAGGCATTTTTAGTCCGTCGTAGTTCTAGGTGGAAGATGCTAGACATTAAAAGTGTTAAGTAATGTCTTCATCTGATAGGTTCAACACTAGAACATTCGCTCGTTTACGATTACATACGAGAAATGATAACAAATAATTACAATTCAGGTTGCAAAAATGTTAAAATGTTCTTATTACATCCTGACCATGAATATATATCAAGGTTGTTTTTTATGTTCATTTCTATTGGCTTGATAACCTATTTAATAATCAACTTTGAACAACATAATTAAAAATGAGGATATCATGAAACGTAGCAAATATTTGATGTATTTTTACATTTTTATTACATATAGGTTTTCTTTACGTAAGCTGACCTTATCACTTTCCATTTTACAATGACTCAATATTAACATTTCTCATGCAGAAACTATTTACATTGCTGTAATATAACCAGTTATAATAAATTATTGTTTTGCAAAAGTAGACTATTATTCACGTTTGGGATTTTTGTATTGTTGTAGTGTGTGAAATAAATACGAGTGGATTTTATCTCATCTACAAAAACTTTAATTATCAAATAAAAGTGTTTTATTTTCATTGTGCTTCGAAATTACTGCTGTAAAGGTTATCTAGAGATCGGCAAAATAACCCTTAAATCCACCTTTACAAAAATCTAAGACAGAAATCATGTAATAGCCTAAGTTGTAAATCAAATCATTCACTACGTTAAAAATGAAATAATCTCTGCCACCACACATAACATTTGACTACAAAATAGTTCTATTTTTAAAGAATATTATTTTGATATTATTATACTGTATCAGGATAGTATTTATGCAAAGCAATAAAATTATTGGGTATCGTCAGTGTTCTTTTATTTCCCACATCCTCATAAAATCCAGGATGTGAAAATTCTTACGTAAATCGGTAACCGCGTTAACAGAGATTTCAATAATGGTCAGAAGGAATTTTTTGTTCAAGAGGAATTTTTGTTGGCAATATTGGATTTTTGTGACGAGAAGTGATTTTTGGCTAAAAGGGATTTTTTGGAAATCTGTTTTTTGCTCAGTTGGGATTTTTGTTTGCGACACGAAATTTTTGTTAACCAGAAGTGATTTTTGGCGAGAATGGATTTTTGTAAAAAAAATTGCGTTACC
>JAHZMV010005519.1:0-14710 GCA_027743765.1 Coecobrya sp. COE2
CTGGCTCGCAGAACATGAAGGGTCTGTGATATATGTAATGTATTAGTGGCAGAACATCGGGCAAAGTCGCCTATCCTGCCTATGTTAAAATCCCACAGAACCTGTGGAAGGTTCTGCAACCGTGTTCCCAAGTGACCATAAAACACAAAATGGCTCAACCAAAGACGTTACCCACTCCAAGAAATGACAGCAAAAGTGTACCGGAGGAAGAGCGGAAGAAGGCTCGTGAGCAAATGATAAAGGATCAGAAATCACTGGACGATGAACGGGATGATGACAATTCCGACGAAAATGATAAAGTGCTTTCAGCACTAACCGATTCTGACAATGAAGTTGATATTGGGACCATTTTTGCAAATAAGGGATCAAGCAAAGTGCCGGCGAAAAAGGTCGTTGAGTTGGCCATTTTTACTGATGAATCGTTTTATAGAAGATGGAGCAAACGGTATCCTCAAGAAACGGATAAGAAAATTACCCAATATATTCTCACCGTTGTTAACAATGTAATTGTAATAATTATGTATGACATTTAATTTTTGATTGATGCGGTGAAGGTTGTGTATGTACACAGATTTCTAAATGATAAATTTGCTTTAGATGTACTATTTGTATCGACAACCGATCATTGAGCCAAAAATATCATTTCGAATTGTGAATATTGAAATACAAAAGAAAATTCCAAGTGGTTTAGAGCCATCAGAAATTGCTGAAGAATATTTGGATCGCTTTTGTGCGTTTGCTGAGAAAAGGGACAAAGATGGGGCAATGTGGGATCACGCAATGATGATAACTGCGTTGGATTTAACTCTTAAATCAGGGGGTGGACTTTTAGGTAAATCTATTTAATTATTATTTCATGGTGTAATGAAAAATAGATTTTACACACATTTTTTAAAAAATATTGATCTGAAGGAATTGCTTACACGGCCGCAATGTGCTTTCGTAAATGGAGCTGTTCTTTAGTGTTAACCGATAGCACAAGAGGATTTGGAGCAACCTACACAGCCGCACACGAAATGGGTCATAGTTTAGGAATGTCACATGATGGCGAAGAAATGAATAAGAAATGCAACATCTCCGGATTCATCATGGCAGGTGTAGGCGGTTATGGGAAAATCAATTGGTCACCGTGCTCTAATGAAAATCTTAAGAACTTTTTAGCCTCTGGAGACCCCAGATCAAACGTAACGGATTCTTCTAGTACACCAACATGTTTAACAAAACGGGGATCCAAATCGAAAGGAATAAAGTACAGAACTGGAAAATACCCGGGTAAAGTATACAACGCGAAAAAGCAGTGTCAGCAAATGTGCAAAAAGTGTACTCCATACATTAAGACTACGGCTCCGTACAATGTAAGAAGAAAAAATATGTGGAATCATTAATATTATCAAACAATGTAACATAAATACTAAATAAATTTTAATGGCTTGTTTCCAAAATATAGAATATTTGCAAAATTTTGCATTGCCAAAGATCATCCCAAGAAATTATTACTGGACATCCAGCATTGGAAGGAACAGCTTGCGGGCAGGGTGATCAGGTAATGTAGCACAATAATTGGTCGATTTTAAATGTTGATGACAACTTGAAATATTTAATTTTAATAGCTTTCTTATTGCCGTAATAATAGAAAATGTGCAGGAATGGAAAATGCGTATAAAATACTTAACCCTTGCATAATCTCCACTAAAAACATTAAAATATTCATTCTTATTATATATGTGTGTGTAAAATGTATGACTGAATTATAAAATTATGACTTTTATTAAAGCAACAATCCAAAAATTTGATTAAAAGGATGCTATTTTGCCATACTATGCATTATTAATAGAAAGCATGTGTTGTGATCGCGTGTGACATTGTGGAAATGAATGATTGCACGACTATTACCTACGTTGTCGCATGCGCTGTAAATTGCATTTTAGAATAAACGTAAATACTTTATAGCCTACACTTTTGATTGAAATGAAAAAAGTCCTTGGTAATGCAACTGCTTATTTACTTGCGCTAAAATATTAAAGGACGTTAATCGAAAATACAGTATAATTATTGTAACCGTAAGTAATTTGAGATTGTTTCACGTTACCATTGTAATCATCCAGTGAAAACAGTAATTTTTTTTCTCAAGCAAAAACAATCCAACCAAGTTACTTCCAACTTAATTCATCTATTATCATTGCACTCTAAGCTGATCAGTTCCGACTGCTTATCAAGATTAGATTTTTGTCATCTCCCAAAAAACCGTTCATCATGGGCCAATCCCCTCCAAGTAGGCTGATCCCCTGCAACGCGATCGTGGATCCGATGCCGGAAATAACCAACCAGCCTGCCACCGGCTGGCGACATTTGTACCGGATTCATCTTGAAGACGGACAGGATTACCGATTTGATCATCCCCGTGTCGGCACCTTCACCATCACTGGAGGATCATGTGGTTCCTTCACTGTTGGAGAAGGCCTCTCCCAAGTTTATGACGGAACTGGGAACCTCGTTTTTCACGATGGGGCAGGGTACTGGGATCTTGTGACAATCCAAGATAACCCTGGCGTTGGGTCTGGAAGCTCTGTGATTTTGAGCTGCTACTCGTCTGAGCCCACATTTATCCGGGTACCCATTCAAATCCGAGCTAGACCCGGTCAGCTCATTGTGCTGAGAGGAAACCGTCAGTTTGTTATAACCGGAAGTGGAGCCCGGCTCCATCAATTGGGATACGGCAAAGTGACTGTTTACGGAGATCTTCAGTCACTGAATCATGTGACCTGCCAGGGGTGCGGGGGGAACGTGGTGGTGACTGGGAGAGTGACGGGGACGGTGAATACGTCCTTTATCACCGTTCATGGTAGGGATTTGGTTCAGACTGGAGATGGGGACAGTGTTAAGACTCAAGGACCTGTGGTCAAGATTGGAGGAAAGAAAGACGTGAAGGTGGAGGAGGATGAAAAGGAGACGCCACAAGCTAACCATGGCCAAACACAAGATTGACTTGACAGTGGAGATTTTCGGGAGAAAATGATTGTTTTTGAAAAAAAATGTGCCACCATTTATTCTACAATTTATTGAATTGCTTTATAAAAGTTATATTATTGTTATATTAAATTGTTACCATTATTGGTATTGTTTTTACAAAAGATTTTAAAATAATTCTTCATCCTGTTTATTTTTACTTACTAAACTTTTAATAATGATTCAATTTACCCCTAGTTTATAATTTACATTTAAAATTATAGTAGTTATTTTTCTAAAAATTTAACCTCAAATTAGCATTCACTGTGGACGGTTTTCATGTAAGGGAACTCATCTCTGTACCCAATTTCATGGTACTTTTCGAACAATTTAGAATAAAAAAGCTGCATGTGTCTTAACTCACCCCGTATCACCGTCTACCTCTACCCATCTACTAAAATTGCTACGACGCTGTTTTGGAACTATGTGCTTGCATCAAGATCCTGAGCAACAAGCACCTGTCCCACTGCAGGTATTCGATAAGAAGCAGGAAAGATAAGGCGGAAGGTTAACAACTTTAAAATAGCTGGAGTTTTTTTTATATTTATCACTAATGTAACAGGTCAGATGAAAGTAGTAAAATAATTTTGTATTTTTTTAACCAAAAATAAACCAACCAAGCTTCTTCATTCATCTCCTTATCATTTTGTATCTCTCACTTATCACAAACTTTTTTTGCGTGCTTATCAACACTCCATTTAATTTTTAAAAATTATCGAGATCCATCCATCAAGCCTATCCATCTGACTCGCAAAATGGGGCAATCTCCACCAAGTAGACCGATCCCTGTCAACGCCATTTTTAAGGATGGCATGCCCCCAATCACTGACCAGCTCACCACCGGATGGCAGTTCCACTACATGGTTCATCTCGAACATGACCGGGAGTACCACTTTTACCATCGTGAAGTGGGCTACTTCCCCATCACTGGAGGATCCTGTGGCTACTTCACAGAGTTGGGTAACGCACTAAACTGCGTTACTCGTTACCGTTACTCGTTACTTTATTATTTTTGAAGCGTTACTGGTTACCGTTACCCGTTACATTAAGTAACGCAGCGCGTTACTCGTTATCGTTACTCGTTACATTCAGTAACGAAGCGCGTTACACGTTACCGTTACTCGTTACATTCGGTATCGATACTTTGAGTTTTTGGTGATTTATTTTTATCGTAACTTACTGTTTACTATTTATAACAGTATAATAGTCTGTTATAAGATCATTATTAACTTAATTACGCCAAATATTTATTAAAATCGTGGCAACATTAGCCTTTTCTTTACTTTGTTATTTTGGTTGCGTTACACGTTACCGTTACTCGTTACTTTCGGTAATCCTGCGCGTTACTCGTTACCGTTACAGTTAGTAACGATAACGGTAACGATAACGGTAACGATCAAAATTGTAACGTCGTTACCCAACTCTGCTACTTCTACTTCACCGTTCCAGCAGCTCCCACAACTGCAATTAGTGACTTGAATGGTGGCGGCACCATTTTCCGTGAAGGCCAGCCGGGAGATCTTGTCACCATCCAGGATAACCCTGGGGTCAACTCTGGAAGCTCCGTGATTCTGACCACGCGCTTGCCAGGAGCCATCGTTAAGGACCACCCTATCCATATCCGAGCTGGGCCCGAGACACGAATTTCCTTTAGAGGACCCAACTATCGGAAGTTCATTATAACTGGAAGTGGTGCCGTGCTGGAAAACGCCGGAACAGGACTGGTGACCGTCCATGGGGATCTTAATGAACTGACGCAGTGTGGAACCGGTCTCGTGGATGTGTTTGGGAGCGTCACCGGAAATGTGAGGGTGGATTTTCATCGACATTCGCCGTGGCCAGCTGGCGACATCACAATTGACGGGGATGTGGGAGGAAACTTGGTTCAGAAAGGACCGGGAGCAGTTCATGTCAGGCCATCAAGGGCCTGATTGAAGTACAGTCAAGTCTTCGTGTGGACCAAGGACTTGATGGGGCTGTGGTGAAGTTTTGCGGGAGAAGATTTGTGCAAGTGGATCAGGAGGAGGAAGGGCTTTCTCCAAAGAAGGTGGAGATGCAAGGATCCGGTGACGTCTCCGAAGATGGTATTGAAAGTGGAGCTGTTCAGGAGACCATTCTTTTGGATTGATTATTGATTGGATTTTGTACTCACAATTTTAAAAGGCAGATGTAATAAAAGTTGTCTAAAATGCTTTCATCAAACAAAATCGATTGACTGTGCCGTGTTGTTCTTATCATTAAACCTCACCTTCGTGACCACTCGAAAACCATTACCGCCATTAAACTCAATAAACTAATACAACCGTACAGTGAACTTTGTAAATATTTTTTTTTCTTGCAAGCAAGAATAAGTCACCAAACATGTTTTATTTCGCTCATCTGCTTATCAGTTTCATACTGATTGCTATCAAAATCTTTTCCGTCTGCTTATCATCAAGATTAGATTAATTATTAGAGATAAGCCTACTCTTCCGACCTCCATCATCAATGTGACAATTTCCTTCCGACCCCTTCCCCCAAACGCCATGGTGGGTCCAACGCCCGAGATAAACAACCGGTTGGCAGTATCTGTACAGGGCAGGGTCCATTTTGAACATGGACGGTACTATCGATTTGAACATCCAAACATCGGCACGTTCACAATCACCGGAGCGTACATGGAAATTCTTACACGATACAGTGACGGCGCCGCCGCGATTTCAGGCCTCCCACTGGGAGGCTCCCAGTAGGGACGTTTTATGAAAAAAGTAGGGATATTTTGGAAATTTCCGTCAGCATGGCGAGTAGGGATTTTTTGAATAAAGTAGGGACATTTTAGAAAAAGTAGGAATATTTTGGAAAGTAGGAATATTTTGGAAAGTAGGGATATTTTGGACATTTTCGTCTGCATGGCGAGTAGGGATTTTTCAAAAAAGTAGGGATTTTTTAAGCCAGTAGGGATATTTTGAAAATTGCGTCGCAGGGACATTTGTAATAATTTCCACGTATGCACTGGAGGATTCTATGGATCCTTCACTTCCTGTGGACATTCTTGGTGGGGATGCCGTCAAAAGAAAAGCTGGATATTGTGCTCTCTGTCAAACTGGTGAAGATCTGTCAAACTCTGATTTTAATCGGTGAAGATTTAATTACATATTAAATTTCTTGGGGTGAAATGAGACTTGTTAAATTACATGATTGTGTGGATGACGAAGAATGATAATGTTTGGAATGTGCTTCCTGAGAAGATAAGGCCAAAATACATATTTTATAAGGAACAATACGCCGTAGCGCCTTGTGCTTCTTTCTAGCACATGCCTGACTGCAGGGCCCTGCAGGGATAGGATAAGAACCAACAAGACTAATACTTTTTTCTTTTCATACATAATTCACATTTGAATTTATTGTTACCATTTAATTGAAACATTTAATTAACATAAACAAGTACATAACATAAGACATATGATACATTATTTCCAAAATATAAGAGTATCAACTGTTAGAATTACAGATTACAGTGGATATTTATCAAGCCAGCCTTGTTTTTCAGCAAATAGCAGGTCATTGTAAATAAACTCCATGGTGGAAATTTGCCCATGTCCAGTTTTATAAAATTCAGGCATAAATCTAAGCAACTTTTTACTAAAAAAGAATCTCTCCCGACTGTCATCATGAGCTGATATTTGCTTCAGAACTGGCAAATTTGAGAATATAGATGGAACATGGTCGTTATTAGAGTACAATTCTTTAAACGCAGTCAAGGGTGAATTCCCCGCACTTGTTTTCCTGACATTGTTAGCAAAAACAGCCGAATCGACTATTTTCAAGTCATAGCCAAATCTCTTGGCAATTTCGGCAAACTCTGGATCCGTATCAGGTTTGCTGTTTGTGATATTATAAATATCGCTGGGTGCATTCGGATTGAAAAAGAGGGCGACAGATATTTTCGCACAGATATCAACAGGCAACGCTGGAACTAAAACTGGGTTGTTGGGCATCATTCCATGTTGTAGAATAAAGAGAAAGCGCAACATAAAGTGGTTCCGTTCTAGAACAAATCTTCCTGTCATTGACTCACCCGAAATGTGAGGAAATCTGAAACATTTTCCGGGAATGCCTCTCTTCGTTACTGCCTCTCGCATCAGGACATCGCCAACGAATTTAGTGATAGGATATGCAAATGTTGTAACACCGTCAAAGTCTTGGATCCCGGGAAAACCTTCTGAGAGATTTCCATCCTCGTCTAGCGTTGCAGCTATTAAGCTTGATGCGTTATAAATGTGTTTCAGTTTTTGTCCAGTGAAGCAAAACTGGAGTAAGTTTTTTAGTCCTCCGATATTCACCGACTTTATCGAGTTTAATGAGTCATGGTCCCGGCTAAAACGTTCCGTGTGTTGGACAAGAGCAGCACAGTGGAAAACTGCGTCAACGCTGTCACAAAGCTCATCCCAAAGTTGAGGTTCTATTCCAAGTTGTGGCAATGCCACATTTCCATTCACACAGCGTACCTTGCGCATGTCCACTTTGGAAAGGAGGTCTCGTTCTTTTAATATCTTCTCCAGAAGTTGCTCTGGTGTTTGGCCCCATTTAGAACGAATTAGGCATGTCACTCGGGACACTTGTGTATTTTGACTTAACTCTGCCAACAAATATGCTCCTAGTGTTCCCGTTGCACCGGTTAGAAATGCTTGCGAAATATTTTCATGTTTCACACTTTTTTGGTGAGACTGAGCCGTAATATTCTCTGGAAGCAAGCATTCATTTCGAATAAGTTGAGAAATTTCTGCTTGTGTTAGCTCCTTCACTGCTATTGCGTTAGTGTTTTGAAGCAGTTTTAGTAACGTTTCTGCAAGAGATTTTACATTGCTGGAGTCTCGTAAAATGTTCGAGTTTAGAATTGCTCTGCTTCCGATCATAGATTGAAGTTCATTCCTAATTTCTATGGACATGAGCGAATCCACGCCCAATTCATGGAAGTTGATATTATCGTCAATGACATCCGATTCTTCCAACTTTAAAATATTTCGTAAAATGGACCGCAATTTCTCCTTTACAATTTCTTCTTTCCTCTCCATACTCTCCGCACATTCCAACTGATTCCAGACATCTGGAACTTCGGCACTCAGGAAATTGGAGTTTGACTCTGCTGGACCAGCAATAACACCGGATTGTTTTCCATCTAGCAGGCATTTTACATGTGGGTTCAATTTACACAAAATATCAAACGATTCCACTCCAATGACACCGAGCTGAGTTTGCTGAGATTTTAGCGCATACTCCAAACCTGAAATACACTGACGTGTAGTCAATGGTTTGATTCCAGGTAAATCGAATTCTGTCGCTACCCCGACCTGACCCCACTGTCCCCAATTTATGGATGTTCCTGGTAACCCAATAGAATTGCGGTAATGGGCGAATACATCTTCAAAGTTATTTCCAGCTGCATGGTTGCTTTGTCCGTGCGACCCAAATAAAGAGACCATGGATGAGAACAAGACAAAATGCTCCAATTTGCTGTTGTCCTTTGTCAATTCATGCAGGTTTAACGTTCCATCCACCTTGCATTTTAATGTACTTGACAGACTATCCCAAGTGTGATTTTGTATCAGACCATCATTCAGAGTTCCAGCGGCATGCATCACGCCTCTCACTTCTGGAAAGTTCATTTCTTGGATTTTCGACTTAAAGAGCATCTCACATTGTTCAAAACTGGACACGTCAAGCTGTACAGCTTGAACTTTTGCTTGGAATTCAGAATTTAGCTCGGCTATCTGCTTCAACATATTTTGATTTGGTGGATTTCTTCCAGCGAGGAGGACATATTTTGCCCCGTTTTTCACCATCCATTTGCAAATTTCAAATCCAATTCCACCCAATCCGCCTGTAATTAAATAGGAAGCGTTTTTACTGAACATTTGCGTGCAAATTCTGGTTCCTCCATCTCTCCTCTGCTTGATTTCTGGCATAGCGCACACAACCTTTCCAATATGCTTTGCTTCCTGAATGTAGTTTAGAGCTTCTCGGATATTTGTCCCGTCAAACCTAACGAAAGGAATTGACTTGACCACATTTTTCATTGTGAGTTCTTCCAATTTTGTCAGCAATCGGCGCCCTTCTGCTTTCCAAGCTTTGAGAATATCTACAATTGTATATTTTACATCCGGGCGTAGTCTTCGTACATCCTCATGGTGCCAAATGGATAGCTTACTCATTTCCACAAAACGCGCTCCTTCCGCACAAACATTGAGCGTTGCTTCCTTGAAGCCTTCTCCAGTCAGCGAATTCAAAACAACATCCACTCCGCGTCCGTTTGTTACCTTCATGATTTGCTTTTCAAATAGGGTATTCCGTGAATTGAATATGTGCTGAATTCCCAAAGATTTCAGATAGTTTTGCTTCCGCTTGCTTCCCGCAGTAGCAATTATGGTGCATCCAATAAACTTACAAATTTGAATGGCAGCTAATCCAACCCCACCAGATGCGGTATGGATAAGTACCGTATCGGATGACGTAATTTTGGCAACGTCCAACAGGCAATAAATTCCGGTTGCCATAACAACAGGAAGTGTTGAAGCTTCACAAAACGTCATGTCTTTTGGAATGCTAAATACTGCCTCTTCATGTAGCTTAATGTGACTCGGCATTGCACCTGCATTCTGGCTAATTCCATACACAGCATCTCCTGCTGACCATTTGGAAACTCCATGACCAATGCGGGAAACAACACCAGAAAAATCTAGGCCGATATCTTTACTGTCTTTAAAATCGTCCGAAGGTTTGAGGACGCTAAACACATCATAAAAGTTGAGCGCTGATGCCTTCACTTGGATTTCCACTTGATTTGACTCCAAAGTTATATTATTTGTGAGTGGTCCAAATCTCAAATCCGAGATGGAGTTAGTCTCTGGTAATACCAACTGAAATTTCTCTACGCCAACTGGCAATTCTAAGTTTTTGAGTGATGGCTTGTGCGAAATTAATGCAGCGACATATCGTAAATTTCCCCGAAATGTTACTTGGGTTTCTTTTTCAGGTTTCCATAATTCATAAAATATTTGTATCATTTCTTCGTTTTCAGTAGGCTTTCCTACATCAATACACTTGTAATACGTTTGACAACTTTCGTTGATCATAGACTTGGTAAATCCCCAGAGGAGGCTGGAAAATGGGTTTGGCATGTCGCAATATTCTACAGGAACGGTCTCACTTGTCAGAAGGTATAACCGCGGATTTAGTTTGGCCTGATTGGTTTGCATTTGCAACAAAGATTTTGTAAGAAGAAAATAAGGCAAGAGAACGTCAACAGTTGATTTGTTTGTTTCCTCAAGTGCCCAAGCATATACAATTCCTTCCAGATTTCCCGGTTCACCGAGAGCAATTTTCAGCATGTCGTTGAAATCGTTCTCGTTATTTGGCCGGATTGAATATGAATTTTGATTTATTTTTTCAAATCGGTTTCCACGGGTGACTGAAATAACTGTTCTATTTTGAGCCAATTTCGGAATTATTTCAGTTATGAACTGAGAAATTTTATTTTGTTGGTTATGAAACACGAGCCATATTTTTCTGTCAGCTGAGCAAATCTGGTTTGGTTTGGATAGTGTATATTTTCTGCTTTTTATAAACGCATGCTGATTATTGGCGTATTGAAAAGCACCGGCAACGTTGAAGCCACAATTTTCCAGCACCTTCACCCATGAGTCCTTGGAAATCACACAGTGATCTGGTCGAATATCAAAATCTTCAAACCGCCAAAATCCGTCGAGCAGACCAAACATAAATGTACCATGACGAATATCCCGTGTCATTTCTATCAAATCAAAATGACCGTTTTCTTTCAACAGAGAACTCACGTTTTGAACCGACTCGCGTAGATTTCTGGTTGCATGAAGTACCTCGGAAGCCATCACCAAATCATAACTGCTTGGCACAAAACCCTGGTCAATTGGATCTTCTTCAATGTCCAACACTTTGAATTTCATCTTTTGGGAGTATTTCAGAAATCTCTTCTCCGCAGCAACAAAGAACGCACTGGATATATCTGTGTAGGTATACTCATACTCAATTCTGGATTCCTCCAAAATTTCAAGGAATGGTTCCGTATAACCGCCAGTACCTCCACCAATTTCTAGTATTCGCAATACGAACCCCGTATGACCTGCCTCTAAGGCCTGCTTTTGGTATTTCTGCAACCAATTCAATGTTTGAGTTCTGAGCATTGTTTTGTTGTTGCAGAGCTTACTATATTCTCTGTATAGCCCGTCTGCAGAAGATCCGTTTCCTTTGTCAGCCTCGCTGGGAAAGAGGATACTTAATGCTGACTGACTGCCTCGTAAAATTTCTTGCAAATTTTGACCAACCTTTGACACCAGCAATGTCGATTTGAATTTTGCAACCAGATCCTTAGTATAGACCGAGCTGCTTAGGTCCATATCAATTTCGTGAGCTGCTGGGGGAAGTCGGTTAACCCTCCATGTGCCCTTACCAACTTTCTCTAAAATCCCTTCTTGCCCAAATACTCGAAGGAAGTACCCAAACTGTTTTCGAAATTCATGTTTAATTTTCAGCTCTTTGAATAAATCGCTCTCGTCAAATACATCATTCAAAAGTGGCTTCCATCCGAGAGCCAAGGTTGCGCTGAGAATGTTTAAAAATACAAGTTTATCCAGCTTGCTTCGAATTTCGTCAAGATCTGGACGGCAATTTAACTCTTCCAGGTTATTCCCAAGGTGAACTATTTCCATTGTTTCTTTCGTCACCGGGCAAAATTTGAGATTGGCAAGATGTTGTAATGTGCTTGTTGTTGGGCGCCAAGTTTCTTGGAATAAATCCGACATTTGTTTAGTCTCCTGTTCCCAGACTGACTCCATAACTTTAACCGACGTATCGATAAACTCAACTCCAGATATGACAGCCAGTATCTTTCCTGTTGAGTCCAGAAGTAAAGCGGACGATGACTGGTCAGCAGAGGCTCCTTTGCTTCCAGTGGATATGCGCTGTACTTGGATGTACATGTCTGAGTTTGCCCCATCAGAAGCATTGGACAGCCAAATAAATTTTCCGATTTTGATTGGTACGCAAAATTTGGGCTTTGCTTCATTACCAATCATCTTCTGCATTATGAATGCTTGTAACATGGCATCAATAATGATGGGATGAATAATATATTGAATATAATCAGATTCCCCAGCCGGCACCTTTATTTTCGCCACAATATTATTACTGATTCCTTCATCCTGCCATATCCTCTCAATACTCTTGAAAAGCGGACCAAACTTGAAACCCAGTTGGTTCAGCTTTACATACAAGCCTTCGGACATGGCTTCATTTCCTGGTGTGGAAATTTTTCCTTGAAACAATCGTTTATCAAAACAGGGGGTTTGTTCTTCTGTTGACGTTATTTGTGCAAATGTGGCATTGGCATGACAAAGCCAGGATGAATTTGAATCATTTTGATGAAATATTCTTACGCTGGCATCGTAATCCTGATTGTTGTTACCATTGGTACCGCTGAATTCCAACACTGTTTGGATTTTAACTGGTTTGGATTCGTCCAGAGTGAGGGCAGACGTGATGTCAAGATTTTCCACTTTCATTGGCAGGCTGGGTCTAGGAAGATTTGTTGAAGATCCTTGCATTACCGCCACACCAGCTGCCATGCACATCTCAACGTAGCCAGCTCCTGGGAAAATCACGTGGCGACCAATCTTGTGTTCCTTGATGAACTCATGACTTTTTAGACTTAGAGTGCTTTCGAACAGTTTTATGGAAGATGCGTTTGGGATGATGGCTCCAATTAGGGGATGAATTGTGTTTCCGTTCGTGTTCATCATTTCAGGCCAGTATTTCTTTCCACTGAATGGGTAGTGTGGAAGACGGACTTTCTTGCGCAAATGAAATTGATCCAGTCCATTCCAATCAATTTCAAATCCTTTTACGTATAACTTGCCAAGAGAATTCAATAAAGTTGTCCATTCGTTTTCATTTTTCTTCAGGGACGGCAAGCATAATAGATTATTTTGGTTGTTCATCATGGTCAGTGCAGAAAGAACAGGCTGTGGCCCCACTTCGATGAAGATTTTGCATCCAAGGTCCACAGCCTTTTTGCTGGCTTTAAGAAAGTTGACCTCGTTCCTTGTATGCTTGACCCAATATTCCGCATCCATTTCATTCCCACTTATCAAGTCTCCCGTTACCCCAGATATGTAAAGACACTTGGACTCTTCCTGCTTTTTGACTGTTCCAGCGACAATTTTGTAATCCGTCAGGATGGGATCCATGTGTGCAGAGTGAAATGCGTGGGAGGCTGCCAAAATAATGCATTTCAATTTATTATTTGTGCAGAATTTTGAAAACTCCACGATCACCTCAGAATCCCCAGAGACAACAGTCTGCTCATCAGAGTTTATTGCCGCATATTCCAGTATTTTCTCTTTGTTTCCATTTGCAAAATGATTCATGACATTGTCAACTTGGTATTGGGCTGCTTTGATTACCAACATCTTTCCACGCGGAAGGCGATCAATTAGTCGGCTCCTCTCAGCCACCAGTTTTAGGGCATCTTCCACGGATCTGGCTGTAAATTGTAGTGTTAATTTCATCACTTGGATTGGCTGACTTTGGCCAAAGAACTTGAGTTATGTTGAGATTATAAGTTTGTTTCAGGATTTTTTCGCAGTATTCAAAATGCATTCTGAAAACTGGACTCGTGTCGTACAGTTGTTTTGACATGCCAGGATATTGGGATCCTTGGCCAGTGAATAGGAAGCAAATTTTGTCCATTTTCTCAGAAGCAACCGCACCCTTCATATATTTTTCCTCTTGGATTGCAGCAGAAATTCCTTCTTTGCTCCGGGCAACTATGGCAGCACGGATTGGAAAATTGGCACGTCCAGTATTGGCACTGTAGCAAATGTCGGCAATGTCATCATTTCTGGTCTCCATGGCCCCTTGGAATCTTTTCAAAAGTAAGCTCATCGCTTCATCCGATTTTGCAGACAGCTTCAAAATATGCATGGGTCGTTCCGTGTCGCTGACTGCCAGTACTTTTGAAATGGGACTTTTTGGTGGTTCTTGGATAATGACATGAGTGTCTCCTCCAGTTATCCCAAATGAGCTGACCCCCGCAATACGCAGCTTTCCATTCAACTGCTTCCAGTCTACTCGATCAAGCGGAATAATTGCCGGCACAGCTTTCAAATCAATTGCCGGGTTCAATTTTGTAAAATTTATGTGTGCCGGAATGACTTCATGTTGCATGGCCAAGATGACCTTAATTATTCCTGTGATCCCGGAGCATGACTCGGTATGTCCCACATTTGTCTTCACCGACCCAATTATCAAAGGCTCCTGTCGCTTGGGCGTATTGTATGCTTCAGCAATAGCTGCCACTTCCATCGGATCTCCGACCACTGTTCCAGTTCCATGAGTCTCGACGTAGGAAACTTGTTCCGAAGAAATGTTAGCATCACGCAAGGCATTTTTCATAACGGTGGACTCACAGTGGACCGTGGGAGTTCCCATGCTTGGGGATGTTCCTTCTTCATTCACAGCCGATCCTCTAATCAGCCCCCAAATATGATCTCCATCCCTCAACGCATCAGATAATCGCTTCAGCACCAATACTCCGGCCCCCTCTCCTCGTGCACATCCGTTGGCGTCCGCCGAAAAAGTCTTGCACCGTCCATCCGGGGATGTGACCATTTGCAAGTGTTCCTCGTAAGGT
>JAHZMV010005521.1:0-12162 GCA_027743765.1 Coecobrya sp. COE2
AGCCAGCGGCAGGCGTCAAGCATATTTGTAGCAAACTGAGTTTTTCTACGCTTTGAGTGTGATTCAGTACCGCTGACTGTGTATTTGCCTTTTTCTATGGATAATTATGCCTTGTGCTATATTGTGTGTAGTAGTGGATATGTGTGACCTTCATTAAAGAGTTACCAGTTCTTTGTCACTAATTTGCCTCTTGTGTTTTTATTTAATAATAAACCAGAGCGAAATGCTGCCGGGTTCCATCCAGCACAATCAACATACTTAAAAAATATAAAGTACGCCTCTATTCTCACAAACGACGAATGAGTGTGTTTTGTGTGTAGGCCACGATTTCCAGTTATTTAAAAACAATTAAACAAAAGTGTTTTTTCATGGAAGCGGGGAGTCTTGATGTTGATAATTACAATTATTTGGAAATTTGACTAATAAAGTGCATAAATTTTTTAGCACAGCAGTACGTTTGCATACTCTAATGCTTTTCCAAAAAGTGTCTTGACAAATGAAATTAAATAAATAGCACGTTGTTCAATTAATTAGACATGTAGTAGTAGTAAGGGATTACTTTCGGGAAACGTGTGTCGAATGTGATGTTGTGATTTTATTGTTTGCAGGAGCAAAAGCGAAAATTGTTCCATACTTCCGTATACGAGTCAGCAACTCAGCTTCAGAAACTGTACGTGCAGAGTTGTCGAAGACTTCCAGCCTACGGCTGCCGTTTGGTTGTTGTGAAGGAGTTACTTCGAGGAAAAACCAAGAAAAAGGTAAGTACACTAACAATAATATCACTCACGTAATAACTAAAATGAATGCTTTTTACACAACAACTACAATGACATAATATGATACTAGGCTCTAGATAGACATGTCAAGTGAATGACTGTAAGCTTTTTCCATGTCATATAATGAGTTGTCATTTGATAAAGTCAGAAAAAAAGGGAGAAGTAATTCGAGTACGGTAGCAGTAATACGGTATTGTATTACCCCGCAAGTTGTTCCTATCACACAACTGGCTTTTATGGAAAATGAAATTGAAAAAGACGATACGTGTAAATATTAAAGCAATGTACCCAAAAGTCTTGTCCTCTCTAGTAAAAAAGTTGCGTAGTGGTAGTAAAATAACGGACATGTTATGTTAGCCTGCAAAACTAATCTTGGCATTTCACAAATTGTTTTGTCGTCTGCTTACCTAAGTCGCTACTGCCATGCAGTTCCATGAAATGTACAAACTAAACTTAGGCTTTAGTAGAATGGTAGATATGTGGAGAGAGTAGACATTACTTATTACCTAGTAATGAGAAAAAGAACCACTTTGCTACACAAGGAAAGATAGAGACTATATAGAGGACTGTCTATTTATGTCTATTGATAACCATCTACACACAGGCTACTCGTTTGCTTGGAATCGGGCCGGAGAAAATTATCTTGCTGGATTGTCGAACAAAAGTACTGGCCAGATCCCAGCCGACTGCTGAATTGATTCAGGTGCGTTATTTTTTCTTCTTCTTCTCCTCTTTTCATAAAGCGAGCATTGTTATTTATCACAGTGGAAATCGGCACGTATGAGCTTTCGATCTGACTCTCTGTACTCAATTAGAATGAATATGTATGCGGTTTTTTGCTTGTTTTCCCTTTATGACAACATAGTGGCGTGCTGGTGGAGGACGTAACCACGACCGTCTAATACTAGAGTTTCGTGGAACACGATGGTCCCTACTTGTCCCACCTGTGAGCAGCAGTTCCTCTTGCGGTGTTCCTTGTGGGCATTTAGGATCTGTTGGAGGTCTACGTGAAGCAGGACGAGCCTTATGGGCGATCTTACGAGAAATGGATTCTAACTTCTTGGATGATTTTTCCCTTTCACGAAAGGTTACACAGAATGAGTCAGGTATGTACACATGTGAGTTTGGATTCAGATTGACTGACACGTACAAAATTGAATATTGTACAAAGTATGTACAAAGATGTCGAAAACATACACGATATGAAAACCCTGACATATCAAACTTATATGCAGTATTGATTTTTTCATGCTTTATTCACATTCTTTTACCTCTAACTACCGTGCATTTCAGATTCACAAAAGAGGAAATGGAAACTTCGCTCATTAAATGTAAGTCCGGAATTGGAGCAGTTAGAAAAAATACTTCACTTTCCCGAAGAATTGGCTCTGGCATTGGCGGAAACTGAGACGCAGCTCTTTTGTCAGGTATAATTTTTTTAAAGAATAATATAATCTCACCTTTCCTCTTACATTCTTCTAATAGTCTAATATCAACAAATCGTACTATTGTTGAATGTGGATTCGTTTTGATGTAATGTATCATTTTACATGAAACTAAACTTAATCCCGTTTTCCCCCGTGCGTCTGTGCATGGATTAAGTTCAGTTGGTTTTTTTCTCAGTGCATTCAAGCAAATTGCTTTATGTATATCGTAACCTCTTCATTGCGTATTTTACTATTCCATTAGTACTTTTGTGCGACTAAGGACATATCATTTTCTAACTAATGCTGCAGAAAACGTCAAATTATACATACCTAAATGTCATATCATTTTCCAGAAAAGTATACAACGTTACAGTATTGCGCAATACTCGTTTTAGGTTTATATATTATTTATCTATCTCTGTACAAGTTCAAATGAATGTGGTATTGCTTTTGGTTTTCTCCCTTCATCTCTTTCTCTCTCTCTTTTCTCCGATATTTCCCTTTTGTTTCGGTTATATTGGTCGTTGCGGACGTTTGAAGTGCAGTTTACTACTATGTATTTGTCATTGTGTATATGATACGTCTGAAATGTGCAAGCTAATGTGTTTCTTTTGTGGAAAATTTGTTGGTGATTAAATTCAGGTTGCCCCTTTAGAGTATCTCCGTCATGTAACCATGGACATTGGCGGCGGAACAGAGGCAATCGCCAGTGACCCTTCCAGCAGCCAACTGGGAATATCAGTACTCGTCGATCGCTTTAATGAAGTAAGTTCCTTTGATGAAACAAGTCCTTCAGTACTTCACGTGTCATTAGAAAATTCTACAGCGCAGTACACTTGTTTGTCACCGCGGGTGTTCCTTCCTTACATAAGTTCCCATTATGTACATAGCTATAGCATATGTCCTTACTCATTTTACACGTGTAAAATTCCTTGTCATATAGCACACTTGTCTGGTCCACATGAAAAAAACCTTTTTCCTCAACTTCTTGTTGATGGGAAGAAGCAAAACAATATTTATTGAGGAATGACGCGGTTCATTTTTTACGTACCGTAACGCGTGCTCATTCAGATATATATTTTGAAAGCCCATTAGGACGATATTAGTATTCATCAGAATATTACAGTATTTTCATCTTGAGCTTTTCCTTCTTCTACCCTTCAAAATATATAAGACCCGTCTGCTTATTATCATCACCATCATTACACTTTGAACCCACCAATCTAGGCACATAAAATATAAAGTCAAGGCGTATATACATCACTTCCCATCATATCTCTTCTCGTCACGTCGTTGTCTCCCTCTTTGAAACTCATTAAGCTTGCTATAATTACTTGCCTTTCTTTCGGTCAGGGCTGAAAGAAATCTCATGCTTGGAGTACAAAAACTGAAAACCTTTGTATCTGCGGCTGCACTCCTGAACAATTTCGCACCTTTCTTGCTCTGAGACGAAGAGAATGAAAGTATGTGGAGTACGAGGGAGATGTTACAATGTACATAAGAATGCATCAGAATCGCAGCATGTCTTTTTGACTTTCACTTTGTGATCAGAGAAAAACCCCTGCGGTGATAAATATTGCGGTATGGTGGCTATACAACTAAACTACAGTACGTTATATATGCAATTGTACATGATGTGTTTCATTGTAGACATTGGGAAGCATTTTACTCTAGACTGTGTGGCTTTGTGGCCACATTCCACCCTCATTTCCCTCGCCAACGCTCAATAATTATAATAAAATACTATAATAATAAGCAATATCAACTACCAGTTTTTAGAAATTGAACAGGAAATACGCTAGGAAAACCACAGTAGTTGCCTGCGCATCCTTTAAATAAACCGTCTGAGAGTAAGTCATTAACAAACTGTTCCGATGATTTGGCACTTTCTCCCGGTTAAATAAAACACTATAACCCCTATACAGCCACCTGCAACCCTTTGGAATATTCAAAGAAAAATCATGGCTTGCTTCCTTTGTACAAAGGATTGGCATAACTGCTTATGATATATATAATATTTTTCATTTTCATATAATGGCTCCATTAATGTTCAGTTCGATTCTAAATTAAATGTTGAGAGGCAAATAGGAAAAGTTACATGAGATTCGTCTAACAAAGTATATCAAGGGGGCAAAAATTTTTGTGCAGAGCAAAGTTGATTTTCACCCATTTTCAACAGCTTTCTTCGCTTGGTGTAACACTTTTAATTTGCTTTAAATATAAGCACATAAATAGAAACATGAGAAACCGTTTTACTCATCAAGAATGTTATTGAAGTTAGTAGTGTATATAAATAAATATTCCTTCATAATAATACGCCATACATAATACTTTACCCTTACAATATATTCCCATTAGTTGAACTTGCATAATGTGCAAAACCGTTTGATTTGAGAGAAAACGTCATTAGCCCGTTTTTATTTATTTTTCATCTTGTATAATAAATGCACAAGTCAAGGTTCACGTTTTATTCTCTGGTATTGATATTGGCTGGTGCTATATACTCGGGTCTCCTGTAAAACTAAAAAGCAGAAAGGATACATACGTCTTTGCACAGATTTTTTTATGTATTTGGCTTGGTTTACTTGAAAATTTTTCCTCCTTTATACTATCAGGAGGAAAAAGCAGAGCAGAAAATAGGGAGCATGGAGAGAGTGCGGAGATGAGATGCCAGATGATTGCATGATGCTAAAATCTTATTAAAGACGCTCATCACGCCTGACAAGACCACTTTTTTCGCTCTGTAATTTTCCCTACAAAATTTTCAGTAACCTCATCAGCCAGGCAGTATTAGCTCTCTGTCTACTACTTACATTGCAACAAAATATAAATACTACGCCGAAAAAAAATACTCCACTAATGTGATGTTGTTGTAGTCGATCTGGCTCTGTAATAGCATTTCATGATGATGATGGTGTATTCCTGAGTAATTACTTCATGAAAAGCATATAATATGCATATTACATATTATGTCGGATGTATTTGATATGAAGGGAAAAAATTGTGCTGTGTGCGCTCCACTTTGACTCATAGTTTTGATCATTTTAATGAGAACGGGTTTATACCCCATGAATAATATTAGTGCTGCGTATGTGCGCTGTATTTTTGAATGTCCTTGTGCGAAAAGATCTCTCTGCTGTTGGTAATATACTTGTTCACCATATTTTTCATGTCTGTCTCTCTTTCTCTCTCCCCCTCTGCTTCTTTCTCTAGATAAGCTCCTGGGTTACACACTTGTTGGTCTCACCGCCAAGTCATGAGGAACGGAAAGCAGTTTTGTCTTGTCTTCTTCGTGTTGCGCGTACAGCGTGGAATCTGGGAGCATTTGGAACTGCTGTGGAAGTTATCGCTGGGTTGAAGTAAGTCTCCTTTTCTCTACTCTAGTAGACTTTCTCTTTTCAGAAAGCGTTCCACATGTTTCACTTTTCGTATGAATGGTTTTCCAGCAAAAAATGTGAACGGTTTTCTCTGTGTTTGAAATAATGTATTTCTGTATCTAATATGCTTACGTTGATTTAAGGCATCATCAGCTTTGTGCTCAGATTAGTATATATTTATAGGTATACATATTTAGGTAATATATATTTGATAGGATGGGTATAATATGGACCTAATTTATTAAACATTGCTTATCATGTATAAAATCATAACTTGATATAGCCAATAAGGGAATGAAGATGATAATGGTGGCACTGCTCTTTTTGTGATTGAACAAGGCATATATTATTTTAATAGAGCAGGATGTTCAGTGTATTCCATGTATACAGAGCTCTGTGCTACGTTATCATCATTCATCTGGTATGGAAAGGACCAGAGACGACTCAAGATGTTTCCTCCGGTCCAATTAAGTATTTAATGCCATTCTGATGCTCACATAAAGCATAAATAAATAAATATTATATTGTATAGATTCAATGAACGATTCTATTAGTAATGAGACCGAATAGGAAGCGCAGAAAAATAGAACACGAAACGTAATCAGCGTATAATTGACTTTGTATGAAGAAAAGGCTAGGAATATTCTACACGGTTGTATTATTCTAGTGGCGTTGATCATACTTGTAGCTTATCGATATAGTTTATTTCTTTCGATAGCACGAGACTCTCCCTCATTTCCTCTAGTGAAACAAATTAACTAAATGCCACTATTTTTACCTGCGTTTACCCACGAGGTTTTGCCCAGTTTTAACTCGAATCAGCTCATTGATAAATGTAGAAGGACCTTCGCAGATAATTGTTGATATTTAATCTTAAAACGCATCATTAGTATTAATCACGCCATGAGAATAACCATACTTGAGTTAATTTCATGATATTTCCTACTTTCACAACTAACAACAGAGAGGGAACGTGAGAATCCTTAGGTTGGATAGATTCAGATGAGGCTGCAGGAAGGGAGTGGGGCGACTAGAGATAGTCTAAGCAGAAGCTGGTAAAAACTTTCGCTTGTGGAAGCAGCAAGCATTACACGTACGCACGTTGGGTTAGTCTATTCAGAGTTTCTTATGGTATGTCAGTAATCCAAGGGTAAATTTGAATAATAATAGGACAGTTAACGTGACCTTCAATAGAGAAATTACTAAAATACATACACGGAATAACATGCCAGTGTAACGGTTACATATCATCTAAAAATGTGTGCCGATTCATTCGAGATGGGGAAATCTCATTAGAGCCGCAATGCGTAAGAAAATTTGGTTCCATCATATCCAGTCGTACGTATCAATTCCGCCATTCAAACGGGAAAAATTACTGGAGACAACCGTAAGAATACATCCCCATAATCATGTTTTCGGTTTCGGATTACTGGATTGGATTTATACACATGCTGCTATACAACACCTGAGTTTTCACCCTGACGAAGCTTGCTTGCTGAATCTGGCGATCTGACGTGGAGTAAGACGATGATGATAGTATGTATTACACTAACACAGAGGAGTAGGGGCAGGGGTTTCTTTCGGCCTCCAGCCGTAAAAGCCAAGTTGTAGGCCGACGGAAACTACTTGCCTCTATGGCTCTGAACCCCAGCCAATACTACTATCTAATAACAAGCAAATTCCACGTTCTATGGGACAAGGCTCTGGCAACTCTACCTGTTTGTACCTTATGCACTGACCATGCATACTTCAAAGGACCCACATTTCATTTCCACTAATGAGTTTCCTCACAGTGATGGGCTTGGATGGACATGTGAACTGCATAATGAGTCTGATGGATAGGAGTTAGACTAGACTAGCATGAATGCAAAAATAGAATCTTGTTTTTCATTTATATGAACATTTTCATTCTATGTGCACCTTTTTGCGGTGGTAAACTTGCTCGCATCAGCATCGGTTTAATAGAGAGAAGTCATTACTTTTGATTGGTGGAAGCTATAATAATATCTTGAATCCAACGGCAGAAGTGCCAGTGCGTATATAGAGTGTTATTCGGTATCAATATCAATTCAGCACATTTTTCAAAGAATTAACTTCCTGTGTGCTCCTTTTCATATTCCAGGTCGCCTAAACTAAAGCCATTCTGGTTATCCCTGCAAGAAAAGGATGATTATGTCCCTACGTTGGACTACCTGGCCAAAGCCTTACTGGGCACTGCGTCTGATAGTAATCTGGGCAAGCTGGATTCGGATACGGAGTGGAGTGCTCCCGAGTATGAAGCGGCAATGAAAAGAGCGTTGAAAATATCCACATGTCCTATTGTTCCATTCTTTGGAGCGTATTTGAGGGAATTAAGAACCGTCCTTAGTACCCCTTCTCTCATAGTGCTTTCCTCTGGCTCCGAGCATCATCAACTACAAGTAAGCAGACACAATTTCTGCTTTACAATAGTTAGTGGCACACAATAAACCGTGCATATATATATGAGCTGGTAGTAATTGCGTATTCCTTTCAAAACAAATAGCCATTAGCTGACTCGGACACTGATGATGACTACTTTACCAAAATCGGAACGGGGAGTTTGTTGAGCATGAAAAAATTGCGCAAGGTTCAGTCCATATTTGAGCGAATAACCATTGTGCATCAGCACCATTCAAAGAGACAGCAGAAAACAGCATTTCTCAATGCAGACAGGCTCAGGTTGGTTTTCATAATATGATGACGCTTGTAACTATAAATTTAAATTGTTAACACAAGCGTGTGTAAATGCATTTGCCATCACTTGAGGACGCATTTGACAAATGATTAATTTTATGTAAATGATATTTTAAAGCATTCATACATCAAGTATTGAAAGATCTGGATATCCTGATGACGAAGATTCCACAGATAGTTCTGACGAATTTTACTGTCATAAAAATGAGGCTGCAGAGGAACCTGTTCGTGTTTCTTCTTCCGTCTATGAGCCAGTTCAGCCCATGAGTCATGACCCTGAAGTTTCTTTCATCCCGTTTGACAGTACAAGGAATTCTATTGATTTGCACACGCTCCAAGCATTACATCATGGTTGTACAGCTATTCATATAGACAGTGATGGGAGGTCTGCATTTGTTTGGGTTAAATTGGAAAAATCGTGCGGTACAATAACGTGGAGTAAACCTGTGTGGAGTTCACTCCGATTCTCTCATGCTCAACCTGACTATTTCCTTAACGTTGATCCTGAGACACTTCCAGTACTACCCGGACTGCTTATGAAGTATGGCAATGGTCCAGGAAGTGGAAGTGGTGGAGCCAGCTCGAGTGGTCCAACAGGGCTTGGTCCAGATGTTGCCACTGTTGGGCCAGAGGAGGGCTATATCGATCTCAATGGAGTAAAAGAGGTGGAAGTGGGCAACAGAGATATTGATGTTGCTGCGGCTATGAAACGGTTAGTTAACTAAACAAAATTGATAGCGCGTAAATTGCATTAGAATGTAGACTTATTTAATTCCAATCTACCTGAATACATTAGTCACCAATTTACACCTTAATTTATTCATGCAATCTAGATATGGAGTCGAGACGTGGCCTGTTCAGGACTCCTGTATTTCTCTAGTTTTTGGCATGGTCTTGAGTGATAACCGATACACAACATTTGTATTTCCACCTCGAATGGCCAACGTCTGGTTAAATGGTAAACATTACGCTAGAGACATTCCACATGATAATGCTATTACGCCTCTTAATTAATTGACAACTCCGGCTAAACCAAGATTGATCTCTCATTTAAAGGATTGAGAGCTGTGGTTAAATCCCTCCGAAGAGTAATTGGCAAGCCGGACCGTAGACTAGTGTGGCTGAAGGAACAATACTTGCAACTGTACTATGAAGATGGGCGATGTCTTGCCCCGACAATGGCAGATGCTATTCGGGTATTTACAAATTGCAGCCTTGACATCTTGCCTTTTTAATAACATTGATAATATTGAACCAAGGTTCATATTTGCTAATTATATTTACTTGCTCGTCGTAACATTCCTCTTTTTCTCTCTTTTGACATTAAGGTTTTTGGTGGAAGACGGTGGTCTTCTGCCACTCCTCAGGGTAATGCGCCCGACACACCACCGTTTCGGCGGAACGCATCAGTCAAGTTCAGAAAGAAGCGTTCATTGGCAAATATTCACATGATAAAGGTACGTGTTACATCATGCTTTTATTTTTGCTGATCATGTGACAGCCAAATGTCAACATAGCACTTCCGCTGCCAGTCAGCGATCACGTGCCTATCGTGTCCTTCTGATGGCCCACTAAAAGCTTCTTACAAAATGTAATTTAGGAGACATTAATTCGAGGAACTGAGCACACAATAAATGAATATCACCGACCACCAAGTCCTGCCTCAAAAGGAAAGACTGACGCTGGAGATGGTTCTGCACCAAACACACCACCGCATCAACATCCGACGTCGTTAACCCGAATAAAAAGTGCTGCTTCGATGGTACCTGGACCTTTTGAGGGATCCCCTTCTCCTCAAGCAAGAGTTTCCGCACTCACTCATGAAACGAGACTGAACTTTCAAAATTTTGTTTTACTCTTTCAAGCTTTTAGGTATGCTATACAAATTTGATTGCTGACATTGATTCCTTGGCAATATAAGTTAATTGGTCAAACTGCAAATATAACATTCGTTATTAATAATCAATGTATTATGCTGTATTTATTTCTATAAATAGCTTACGAGCAAGGAAGGATTTGAGGGACTTGTTTGACTCAATTGCTGTCGCCCAGAAGGCTGATTGTCAAGCGGAATCTTCACTACCAGATTCTCCAGACAGAAGCCAATCCTCATCCACCTCAGGTAAATGAATACTTTCTCTTTGAAAATAAAATAGAGGATCTACTTTGGGCCGTGTATTTAAATAAACATGTACTACTATTTAGCTGGAGCAACACCGCGACAAGTATTCAAAACAAAGATACACCCCATTGGTACAAAGCCAGAAAGCAAGTTCATTTATGACGCAATTGCATCAGCAAGTATTGTTCAAAACGGTGCCGGGGTTGAAACCTCCAGAAGTCGCGTGGTGACTATGTCTGCATTCACCAGTTTTCTCAAGGTACAGCAAGGAGAGCGGAAGACGGAAGCGGAAGTGAAAGCACTCATTGAGGTTATTATGAAGAACATATAATACTTTTTACCACATTGATTTTATAAAGGAAGGAAACACAATTGCATTTTTAATTTATGTGTGTAGCGCTTTGAACCTGACGAGGCTCTCCGAGCGCAGCATTGTATGTCTTTCGAAGGATTTGCAAGATACATGATGTCTAGTAATAATTTAGCGTTTGTCAGTGAGCGAATAGTACCTCAAGAGGCCGAGCTGGATCATCCTCTGGCTCATTACTATATTGCAGCTAGTCATAACACATATTTAACGGGACATCAGTTGAAAGGAGAGTCTTCAGTAGAACTCTATAGCCAGGTTTGCACATTATCAAATACATTTGAACATTCAATGGCTAGTAAGAAAACATTGGTGCATATGTAGGTACTGTAATTATGACATTTTACTTGTGAAATCCATATCAATTATTCACGCGGAAATCATTCCTAATCCCCCTGTGCATCAGTCAACCACAGCACAGAGTTCTTCGAATCCATCAGGCAGAAATCGATCCGGCAGCCGTCCACAGTCAGCTAGAACAAACAGCATTGTGAGCAATGTCAGTGGGGGATCCATGAACGATGAGTATTCTGAATCTGACTCGGATTACGAGGATGAGATTCCTGATGGTACTTGATGACTACATTTATGACTTTCTTTTGCTTTCAGTGTTATGCATTTATCTCTTTCTGGATTGAATATTATTTACCTTGCACTTGAAGCTGTGCATATTATATAAATTAATAATAACACATTTTATTGAATCTTTGAAACTGTGATCTTTACAGAGCGGCTTGTTGTTTCACGACAAGCATCAGAGCAGGCCCTTCCCACGACACCAAGAACTGACTCTTTGACTAGTCAAGAGTCCTCAGTGAAAAGTAGTACGAAACGTGGAAATGTACTACTCGGTACTAGTGCTCCGTCCGTTAGTGGCCAGCAGAGTGAACAAGGTGAGTGGGTTGTTGAGTTGGAAGATGTGCCAACCTACCCGAAGAAGAAGCAAAGCAGTCAAATTGCAAGAGAGCTTTCCGACCTGGTCATATACATCCAAGCAATCAAATTCCGTGGTCTTACAACTCTCAGTCCAAGCAGCTCTGTGAGGAACAAAATTATGCAAAAGAAAAGCATTTTGCCAACACCAAATACATCAGCCAGTCAACCAGTAACTCCAGCAACGTCGTCATCAGCTTCTGCACTTCCCTCAGATCATTATCCACGCCGTGTTCAGACGAATCATCCCGTTTATCAGTGCTGTTCTTTAAATGAAAATGCGTCCAAAAAGCTATGCCGGAAGCAACCACTCCAGGTTATTGCCCATACAGAGACTCAGCTTATTCGAGCGTACCCGGCAGGCATGAGGATTGATTCATCCAACTTTAATCCACTAATTTTCTGGGCATTTGGCGTTCAAATGGTAGCCCTTAATTACCAAACG
>JAHZMV010005522.1:0-18227 GCA_027743765.1 Coecobrya sp. COE2
AATCTTTACATCAGCCCATGGTCCGGGAGCATGCAAGCCAAAAGGCTTTCTAAAAGAAACGTCTCAACAAATGTGTTTGCTTCTGGGCAAAATACATTGTCAAGTTGTGAGGGAGAAAAAAAAATTCGGTTTCATAAGTGGATCCGGTAAAAGGTATTGAGTGGCAAACGAAGAGAATCTTGAGTTTTTTTACGACAATAGGAAGGGGAAGCTTTTCGATGAATATATTTTCATTTCAAGAAAGAAAAATGTTTCTGGATATTGACAAAAGGAAAGAAACATGGACGTCGTGTTTGTGAATGCTGAGGGTTGAAAATGAATAGGAAAACATGTTTAGTTGATGGTAGGGGAAAAGTAAACAAAATCTGAGTATAAAATATGCATGAGTTTAACCCTATCTCTGTGAGTCCAGTGTGGTAATCAAGTGGAGGGTTCTGTTTTTACATAAATCAACATGAATATATTCAAGTCTCACAGTATTTAATCACATATAACGTTCCATTACATAGATAGTTTTTTTGTATGAATAGTAAAGTAGCTCGAAATTAACTATCGAGTTGATAGGAATAAGGGTACATAATATTTTTTTTATATAAGTATATAAACATACCTAATTTAAACTGTAATTATAATATATAACATTAATTATAAAGATGGCGTTTTTATTTTGACAATGGAGAAAGACACTTTTTAAACTTTCTCTCAAAAATGAGAATAGTATGCCAAGCTAGTTTTTACACAAAAGTTCATAACAGGTTCTCTGAAGAAATAATAATAATAAATTCTGATTTGAAGAATATATATGTTTGCATTTAAAAATTGGTTTTCTGTGCTAGAAATTTTCTTTTTGCTGGCTCGGTAAAGTAATCTGTGTGTACTTCCTCCCACTTTGCGACTGGAATTTGTAGAAATATATAGTTGATGCGCTGCGTTTAATGAAGAACTTAAGGTACGGTAGATAAATCTAGACACCGTTAGATTTGTTGCCACCACCACTACTTCCCCCTCCGCCACCGATACATCCGCTCCAGGTAAGGCCTCCGCATGACAAGGATACCACGATGTATATCACCAACTAAAAATTAGGAATATGATTTTGGTCATTTATTTAATATTTTAAAAATTAATAAGTTTATATGAATACGGATAATATAAATACTCACGATAGCAATTCCCGCAGAAATGATATAGCACTTTACGTTCCGCCAGTACATCGTTCTACGAATGTTTGTACTTGCCTTTTGAAATGAGATGGACTAAAACAGAAGAAAAAGAGACATGTCATTATAAACAGATGCCATTTCCCGAAGTAAAAGTAGCTCATTAGTTAACATAGTTTAAGGAATCTACCGCAGCATCAAGATTTTCAGCTTTGTTAACCAAAAGTTCCAGTCGTTCTCCTCTCGAAGTAATGTTATCTGTCAAGAGGGAAACATCGTGTTAACTTTTTTTATTACATCTCTGAATCATAATATAGATTCAGTATTTAGTTAATTGTTTCAAAGTTAAGCTAAAATTTTACCTATATTTTTAACCATAATGTCTTTCAATTCGTCCAACTGACCCTCCACTTTTGAAATTGCGTCCAAGTCACGAGATTCTGAAAATCGTTTCTGCAAACGAATATGTACATATTAAAAAATTGTTTTCTTAATCAACTTAATATAACTATTTTTCTGATAAATCCTATTCTAACCATTTGAGAAGCCAGAAGCGGAGAGAAGTCAGAATTCATCGCGTACGGCAATGCATCACGAATCCGGGTATTGCCATACATTCTCTCAAATCGGGTCTTTACATCTGCTAGAAACAGAAACGCACGCGCCCGCTCAAAATCCTAAAAATTAAAAACATTACACGTTAAATACAACATTCCGGTCCATTTTCAAATCCTGGGAAACATTTTGTTTTAACTAACTACTTACATCATCAGTGATGCACAAGTACACCACATTATCCTCCTTGACATAGTGGAACAGGTAGCTCATGTGGGAGTACGTTAATTTGGTATTCTCTGCCGGGATTTTCGCCAAGATCTGCTCCGTAACCTCGGCAAAATTGCCAACACACGTGGCATACTTCGCCAATATATTGGTTCCATGTGCAATTACAGTAAATAGGATTGGCATCTTGAATGTCTTTCAAATTGATTGAGCACCTCGGTTAAATCTGAAACAACAACACAAAAATCACAAAGTTTCAATTACAATTTCCCCAAAAAATCCCTTTGATACTCTAAACAACCCAATTTACATTAATGAAAACCTTTTCAAACTTTCATCTCTAAAATCCCCAAAATCACACTAAAAAATCAGCAACATTTTTAAAACACATTTAACTTACTATTCTTCTTCCTATTTTAAAACTTTACGGCAAACGTCAACAACTTCCTTAAATTCTAACTCAACAATTACATCTATAGCCCCACATAAAAATGGGCAAGTAATTAACCCGTGGAATCCATCATCATCACTGACACATTCTGTGGGAAAACATAAAATTGAATCCTCCTCCTCATCTAAACCAAACTAAATTTATCACGCACGGTCAATAAACTAAACTAACACACCATACTATATTTTTATACGAGGCAGAATACTCCTTCCTTCTGAAAATCCTCTAAAATTAGTCCCAAATTTACTGCACCAAATACCCAAACCAAATTTATACCAAACAATAAATCAATCTTAAAAAACTAAATCATGCCTACATGACTCATAACTAAAACATCAAATCTATATGTTATTATACAAATATATAATCTACTACACCATTTACATCAAAACAAATGAATGAATTGATAAAACAAGATACCTGAATACTCTCAATTTTAAATTAAGTTGATGATATCCTTCAACGTTGAAGACGTTACCAATCCTGTTATTTGTTTGATAACGATGCACTTATTGGAATTTAAATTTGTTTGCTGCCTCTACTAAATCTGTAGTGCAGTAGTAAAGATTACAATAATTTTGTTTATCGCCACTACACACCACACACAACAGATTTCATTAACAATTTTCGCTTCTAAACTATAACACGGACTATAAATCAGAACAAGGGCAGAACAGCAGTACAGAAAATATATACTGCAGTTATTTACAATTTTTATTATTTGCACGTTAAATGTACTATACTGGTCGATTTAATGATTTTTAGCAGACACATGAGATATATGAAAACATGCAAAGTTAAATCTCGTCGTAGTGGCTATATTACAAAGTCACGAGCATCTGTTACTCTATTTTACTTCATGTTTTGAGATATAGGAGCTCACAGAAGAAACTTGCAAGTTGGTATATAAAAAATCTGTGTGTGTATTTCACCACACATGCAACATATTTTTATGCATAGGTATGTAAAAGCGCATGTTAAGGAATCTGAAACAAAATATATCAGCGTTCTGATTGTGTGTAGTAGAGCTTAAACAAAAAGCTGTTAGAGGAATGCAACGACGACGCCAGAGGCCAAACGCCAACAAAACGCTGTGAGGTGTCGTCGTAGACAGGTTTTTTGCATGGAAACATTTTCAGCAAAAAATTCATATTGGACAGAATTTAAGACGCCATTATTTAACAGTATATTATGAGTATATATGATGCACGAAGATGAATGTTATGATAGGAAAGAGCTTTTTTAAATGAAAAGCAACACGCTGTCCTGCAAAAGTTTAACAATGTCAGTAAGTAATCGTGTTAATAAACCATATTTACATCAATGTCCGAGGGTCGCTGTATGTTTTATAAAAGCAAAACACATTGCCCTGGGTATCGTAAAATTGCGAGCCACTATAAAGTTTCAATCATTAAGATTATCATGATTAAATTTAAAGTTAAAATCCTCACCAGTTAAGACTATCTTTGGCTTTTTACAAAACTTGTGGGTGGACAGACAGACAGACTAACACCAGCGTTTCCATAAAGTGTTACATACGAGATTGTAAACAAGATTCTGCAATCTTCTACACAAAAATATTTTATGCCCCAACAAAAGTGCAGCAACAAACAAAATGGCTAGGATGAATGGATCTTTTGTTATGATGACTCATTCAACTCTAGAGAATGATGATCTTACGGCCTCTTTTCTTACACGACGATGAATCAGCTCTATCAGCTGAGGTCACAAGACACAAAACAATACTAAAATAGCTATATAAATTGTTAAGCTACTTATCTACTATATATTTTTGTATGTCAACTAGTAAAAGTAAACATTTATCTTGGAGAGACCACCCACACGACCACAGAAACTGACGTTTTTTCACTCGCTTGTTAGCGGCCTTATGCAACGTGTAATAGACAAAGATATACAGACTAACTACTTGGTAGACAATCAATTTTCTTGGAACTACTTTGGTCAGTTGTTGGAGAACCTCGGACAGATTAACTTGATATTGTTTAAGAAGTGATCTTGTATTTTGGATAAAGTGATGATTAGTGGGATTAGTTAATTGAAGTTTAAGTATTTTTTAAGTGACGAGGAGAGATTTGGTTTAAATTATTGCAATTTGCGGGATTTAAATTGATTGTGCGGTTTTAACCCAAGAGAAGGTAAGTGTTAAACTTTGTAATAGAATGAGGAAATAATGTTAGGATAATTAAATAGTTAATTATTGGGTTTTTGTATAATTTGTTTTTAGAATTCTTGCACTTTCGGGGAAAAAAGATGGAATCTCAAGAAGCGCCCAAGGCACCGCCAAGACGACGACCAGAGGAAAGGTCAGGAAGTTCGAGTATGACGAGTAGTTTGGTTTCTTCGGAATTAAACGGTTCGGAACATCCTGCCTTGCGTGCCCAGGAATTTCATCGTTTTCACCGTTCCGCTGTGGAAATCACGTCGGAAGCACAAACGGCGGACTCTGAAGAAAAAAGGGATGAGGCGTTCAAGGCATACAACAGGGCTTTGCACTTTATTGACCAGGCAGTAAGTTTGGCTCATCAGGGCGGTTTTGATGATTCCGATGTGAACAAGATTGACGACTTAACGTACAAGTTGAGAATCACCAGGAAACAGATTTTAGAGCGAGTTAGTGACCTTCAGATTGGACCGCAGGCTCAGGATGACAGCTATTTAAATGGACCTAGTGGTAGTTCATCTTTAACCTCGGCAAGTGTTGCGTCACCTTCTTACTCCAGTGTAACGTCAACCAACCGGAATCCATTGCCCTCTTACGAGGACGCTGTTCGAACAAGTAGTGATTCTGGTTCAATGAGCCATAGTTTAAATTACCGGGAATTGGTTTCCGCCTTGGATGATATTGCGGCTGAGCAAGCTACTTTATCTAACCCTTTGCCGTTAAATGCTCACGAGGTTTATACTGTGCCGCAAAACGTTCAGATTTATTTTATAAGTTCAGACGATAATGTGTCGGCTCCGTCGTATCCATCATTCTTGAGGATTGTTGTTACCGATCAAAGTGGTAAGTATTATTTTTAAATTTTTAAATATTTTTTCACCTCTCTCTTCTTCCTGTGCACGTGCATGCAGTAGACATTGTTGAATTTTATACTTATGTAGAAGAACATGGCGAAAATATTCCAGCGTTTCTCCAGGTTGGCGATTGGACTTATCCGTTAGTGCCTCGCTCACCCGTTCTTCTTACTGCTGACGGTCTGTACGTGTTTCCAGATTTGAACGCTAAAGTTCCTGGTAAGGGTAATAAGTCTACAAATAATTTATTAAAAAAATGTCTTCTATGACTTAATATTATTTTCACATTATTTCGCAGGATCCAGCGTTGGTCTAATTCTTCCACCTGATATCACTGCGGAAAATCGCCAAACATTTGAAGAGATCCTTTCACAACTTCTTCATTTCACTCGAATTCCACGTGCAGGACATCCTGAAGATATCCCAGCCACACCACCAGAAGTTCCTCTTACTTTTCCGGAAGCGTCTCCAGCCGTCACGCCAACATCGCCAACCACAGAGTCAGCTAGACGACTCAGCACTAAAATAGCCGAAGGTCTGGTGACAGGTTCGTTTATGTATTCCGCTTTTCTGCTTCTTTCTGTACTTTATTTCATATAATGGTTGCGTTAATTTATATACTCTAATGGCCAAAAATATAAATAAATTGTTATATACTCTACATTTGAGTGCAGTGAGGAACGTTGACTTTACAATTAACAATGTGGTGAGATGAAATTTAATGAATATTAATTCAGGATTGCATTTACGCGGAGCTTTAATCATTTTTTATCGTTTATGTCAAGCGTTATGCGTATGCATTATTTATTTTTACCGCAAGTAGATTAAATTATCTTAAAATGCTATATCTGTAGAGGTTTCAATACTGTTTTTGTTGCCGTAAACTGCTGCATATTATCAAATTGGTTTTTTAAAACTTTTTACGGTGTATTTAGCCTTTTTTGTCGATGAACTATGCTTAATCAGAATGTGATAACTTTACAGGTGCCGAAGCTGTTTCTAAAGGTTTGGTGTATGGAGCTACGAAAACGTCAATTCTGCTGGATAAAGGAACCAGTTATTTGCAATCAAGAATGGATCCTGTGAAAGAAAAGCCACAAATCAAGCCGGAAGTTAAGAAAGGCATGAAGGTAGCTAAAACAGTGACAGCAAAAACTGTTCAAGTTAGCGGATTTATTGGTAAGTCATTAATTACCCCCTTTAATTATTACATCGTTTATATAATTGTAAAACTTATCATTTCATTTATAACTAACTGTGTGATTTTTTTAAATATCAGTCAATCAGGTTGGAAACGCAACAATGGCACTAGGTCGACACTTGGCTCCCCATGTGCAGAAAGCTGGAACAAGATTTTTGGCTAAAACAACAGCAAAGGATGAGGTTGACGCTTCTAGGAAGATGGATCAAGTGTTGGAAGTTACCGCTGGAGCTGCTGCCGGCTTTGGAACTCTGTACATGGGACTAGAATCTGCAGCTACCGTGTTAGCAAGTAGCCTTGCTAATAACACCGTCCAAATCATCCATCATAAGTAAGTAAATAGCGTTTTAACATAATTTAATATTAGTTGTCAATTATTGATTTATTAAATAAATGTGTTCTCATTTTCTATAGGTATGGCGAAGAAGCTGGGGAATTGGCTAATGACACCGCCGCCGCAACAGGCGGTGCCGCAATGACCGTTTGGAATGTTCAGCAACTCGGACCCAAATCAATGGCAAAGAAAGTAGCAAAGGATACAGGAAAACAAGTTATTAAAAATTACAAAGATAAAGGTGATCCAAAATCACCGACAAGCCCTGGAAGCTCAGATCCTTCCACTGGACCTAATGCACCACCAACCGAAGGAAAGAAAAGTTAAGCAGTTTAACCAAATGAAAACTGTTAAATGGGCTATTATATATATCCTGGTGCATTAGACTACTACTACGATTGAAACTAGTGAGGCCAAAAAAAATCGGAAGGAAACATGGTCAACTTTTAGTTATATTAGTTGAAAATAATATATGCATATAGAGAAATATTCTATACAGGCATTATTATTATTATACGCAAAAAAGTGTGATGTAATCCAACAAAAATGGAAATACTAAAGTTAAAACTAGTATCCGTCTTACTCTTTTCTATGAATTTGATAATTAGTTGTATTGAAAATGTGGGAAAAAGTGCGACTGACCATGTGTATCTTTGACGTAGACTGACGATTGCAAAAATCTCACACATATAATGGATCTAATTAGTACCTTGTAGATTATATGCGTTTAAACCCATATCTCCAGCATTTTAAAGAAAAAAAGTGCTCACAATTTTTATGTACTTTGGTGCTGGCTTTACAATAGTCCAACCAATAAAACCCACCTGCTTAATAAATCGGTGTACAATGTGCCTTAGAATAAAAAAATATACTTTTAGATCTGTGTTGACAATTAAAAGAAAAATCGGGCAACAGAATCTTGGTCTTAAAAATATATATCATTAGATAAATATTTAATTATGATTTTCTATGGACAGGGGAATGTGAAATAGTGAGATCTACAATTACTTTTACTATATACACTAGTTATAAGTATAAAATGTAGTAATTAAATAGTAATTGATGATAATGATTTAATCTATGCAGCATTTGAAGTCACAAGATGTCCTTCATTTTTTGTATCCTGTATTCTCTTTGTTAGTGAGGCTCACGCCTACACCGAAAAAGTTAGTTTGCATTGCAATGTAGCTTTTTTTATGTAAGGCATATTATTTTTGCTCTAGCTTTTCCTCAAGCTTTATTGTCCGATATATTATGTAATACGTTAATATTTTTATATATGACTCAGCAAAAAGTTACCCTTTGTAAAACTGTAAATTCTTTCATTCGTGTGGGTGGTGAATGTTAGTCATAATTAATTTTTGGGACTCGGGTAAAAAAACACAAGGTAGTATTGGTATAATATCAATGACATTTGTATTAAATATGTATAAGAATTATATGGACATGATCATAGTTTTAAAAAAATAAAGCTAAAAATTATCTATTTTATTTGGAAGAGAAAATTTGCAGAATTTTTTGTCAGGTATCACAATACCCCAATAACAACATGAAATGTTAAGGTGTGAAAAGTATCTATGAAAAATGACCTTTCATCTTGTCAGCAAATTCGCAAGAAAAACGAGCTTGTAATTAATTTCTACACATTTTCAAGGTATAATAGGTATCCTTTTTCGGAGAATAACATTCCAGCAAACACGCCACCTAAAAGTATTCCAATGTCCATTACATTACTACACAGTCCATGAAATCTGTCCATTTTCGGAGAACATCATAGCCACTTCCCTGTATTGATTGAAAGTTGCCATAGGCACACTGGATCTCTCTCCTCCATTGTATTTAAAATGCATGTACAAATCCCATATAATAAAAAATACATATACTCATTCAACCATATATCCCAAGAAGGAAGCTTGTACAGGTGATAAAAATTGATGGATGGAATGTGTAGCTGAAAGCATCAAAAAAGTGCTGAGAGTGTTAAGCACAAAGTGTTCTCAGACAGGAAAAGTCGCACATTTTGGGATATACCAAAAAACATGTACTTTGTACAGTAATTATTTGCCAGAGCTCAATAATTTACTGTATCGGATTTTCTCTGGCGATCCTTTCTAAGGCATAAGCTCATCTCTCACTCTTAATCCTTCAACCTTTCTTCCAACCGTCATTTCGTAGCAAAAGTATATAATAATAGCATTAGCAACTAACATATAATCATCCAATTCCCTCTCTTCTAACTAATGCATAATATTACCTGCGACGACGATGATGATAACGGTCGACAGTTCAGATTTTCAGTTTTCACTCTGCTGCTGGGAAAAGTGTTTCAGTGTGCATGGAAGGCAAACAATAAGGGAAAGACTAAGAACGGAAGTGGGAACATAAGTAAACAAGCCAAAGAATCTGCCTTTCCCATCACGCCAATCGTGTTTCCAAAACACTCCATCTTTTTCTTTCTTTTGCGCGTCCTTGTACACACCAGTCCCATTTACAGAGACCCTACATATCCAAACCAGATAAGCATGTATGCTCACGTATTATATCCTCACGTTGTGTGCGAGATCAAAGGAGCAGCAAAAGAAACTAATCGAAAAATGTCTTGCGCCAGCAGCAGCAGCAGCCGGAGCTACAGCAGCCTTCATCATCATCCTTGTATGTTCCCTTCTCTCAACAAAACCAAACTTTCCCATTACAAGCCAGACACATATATTTAGAAATGCACGTACTTTGTCATCCAAAAAGCTACTTGGAACCGCCACACACGTACCACTTTACTCTCTCTCTACAACAGTCATATAGTTAGGATGAAGAGGATCTATTTAGGTATTATTTTTATGTAGCAAAAAGTCGTAAGTCTAACAGCATGTTTTTCCCTTATACACAAGTTACTTTTTCACACAGTACATACAAGTGTACTTTCTCCGATCGTGGAAATAAAACCCACTTTCACTTCCTTGTTTGCCTTCCGCAAAAGATAGAAAAGTGAAAGAGATGTTGTATAATGTGTGTATATCTGCTGTGTATTAGATGGAAACAAGTCATGTGAGAGCGTGTATAGCCAATGGGGATGCTGCCTCTCTTTTTTTTCTACAAAACATGCATAATATTTTGTTTCCAAGTAGAAAATTAACTTTTCTCTGAGTGGATACCTGCAGGCATGTCAGACACTCTATTCTACCACAGAATTCCATAGATTTTCCCTCCCGATAAATTCCCTCTGAAAGGACACTCTCTGATTAAATCACGTTTTATAATGTGCCCCAGTCCTTTTTAATATTTTTTTCCCTTCCAGTTATAAACTTGGATTATACCAATCCCATCACTCATTCAACCGATCAAGAGAAGATTTTTTTTTGTATCCCATCCCACACGTTATATAACATAACATGTAATGTGCATGTCTAATGTGTGTGCACACATTACATCCCCACAACAAAATTTCCTATGCCATTACCAACAAACCGTAAAAAAAGTACTTTCTCTCTCCATTTTCCATTAACTTATATACAACATTCTCTCTTTCTACCTATTTTTTTAATGTTAGCAGTCAGTTTCAGTCTCCCGTAAATTCAATCGGCTATGCTCGTTTCGAATTACCACGAATTATGTAAAATTTTCTGTGTGTGTGTGTTCTTCAAGTCAAACAAGACCAGAGAAAGACACACTGAAAATGCTTCCTATAAGTTAACTGAGAGACACACAGAGAGAGACAGAGAGTAGAGCAGAATGATCCACTACGGTCGACTTTCTCCATCCATGTTACCACTTTTACCACTCTGCTGACTAGTAGCCATCATTACTATGTATCCAACCGGTAGACGAACAAGACATGATATTATATATATTTGTACAAAACGGCCCCTTTTTATTACAGCTTGAGCAGAGCATAGCAGCAGAGAGTTTGGAGTTTCAATGTCTTTCTCCTTCTCTTACTATCCAAAGCACCCATTCATACATGTAATCGTTTGGTGTTATTATTATACCACCAAGTTACTTTCTCGTTAGCTGGAGAAAACTATATATGCTTTGTGTATTGTGTATATATATGTGTGCTTGTTACTACAGTACTGGAGAAGTGGAGAAAGTTTTCACTAGTTGGCATGTTGTAGTGGTAGTTGTAGCAGGAGAGAGAGAGCACACACGAGAGTCATAATATGTTTCATGGAGAAAGCAGCTTAAATGCAACCATTTACGGTTGCACAACTCGTTGGTTGCTGCCTCCTGGTGAATTCAATATATGCAGAGTGGGTTTGTTTGATCGGAGTTGTGTTGAGCACGGATTCATTCCAGTAAACTCTCTTGATGATGATGTTGAGACATATTTCATTTTCTCCACTGGAGAAAGTATTCCATGACACATAGTACACACCTTTAACTGCTGCTGATAGATAGAGAGAGGAAGAGAGAGAGAAAGAAAAGAAAGAGAGGCAGCTAGAGAGAGAGTTTTCCATTGTTTTCTCTTATGCATAACGTAAGAACATACCTGTAGTCAAGTAGTCTTATTTTAGAGCTCACACACAGTGAAAAAAATTTTTTCTCTTGGTCGGGTTGATCAGCTTAGTTGGTTTTCTGGAGAAAGTTTTTGGTTAACAAATTGTATTTGTATGGAGAACGTTAACGAGGCAAGATAGTATAAAATGTGGCGATTTGGCGAAAAGTCAATAGATTAGCCAAACGTGTACATACGTCCGTGGTGAAACCAAAACGGAAGTTTTTTATTTTGCTGTTGTTGTTGTTGCTGCTGCTGCGGCTGGTGGTGGTATATATACATACATATGTATATCGGTTAAAAGTTGTTGTGTGAGTGAGGATGTAATTATAAAAAGTCATCATGATACTCTTTTGTCTTGTTGGTGCTGTTGGATTCCAAATTGATAGGATGTATAATTTTGTTGAGTTATCGGTAAAATTAGTAAATTTGTTAGATTCAAGTTGTCCAAGTGAAAGTTGAAGTTTTCTTTCCATAAGGATAACCAAATTACTTGATAAATAGGTTTACACAATGTAATAACAGAATGAGTACGTTAATTGAAACGAGAAAGTTTGAGTTTACGAGGAATGCCATGGTACCGACACTGCTGAGGTTACTATGGACGTTGGTACTTGGATGGTACTTTAGTTCCTGGTAAGAAATATTTAATTGTATAAAAAATTGTGTGTGTTTTAAATCGCTTTTTTCAGCTTTCACTTTTTGATACTTTCCGCTTTGTGTTATGGGATGGGAATAAGCTGGTTGCTTTGTGTCGCAAGCGAAAGCTAAGGTATAATTTGGGAATTCATTTTTTTCTTTGAAATTGACAGTGTCGTCGGAGGAATCACTTCGTCGTCTGATAAACTGGAAAATGTCACACAAACTATTGCACACCTTCTTCAAGGTTATGATATTCGACTTCGACCAAATTTTGGAGGTATAATCCTTTGGCATATTTTTCAGATAATTTTCGTTATAATCGTCAAAAAAATGAGTTGTCATGTTTTTTTCCTATTTATTGTTCAAATTAGGTGATCCCCTCTACGTTGGAATGGATCTTACCATTGCAAGTTTTGATCACATTTCCGAGGTCAACATGGTACGCGTGGAATAAAGACAATAGAATTTATTTTTTAACGTATGATTTAATATAAAAATTATTATGGGATAGAGGAAATGAGGTATGTATTTTATTGCGCATGTGCATTCAGGACTATACCATAACCATGTATCTGAACCAATACTGGAAGGATGAAAGGTTGGCATTTAGTTCCGATGATGAGGTACTTACACTTTCCGGCGACTTTGCTGAAAAGATCTGGGTGCCAGACACTTTCTTCGCCAATGACAAAAACAGGTATGCACTTTTTTATTACAATATGTACCTATAAAGTATATCCATTGTTCATACTATATACGGATTACACGGATCACAAAATTTTTATTGTTGGGTAATTAAAATGGAGTCGGGTTATGGGGTACTTAAAAATTGACATTAAATATTTCATGGTTTTTCAAAGCTTCCTTCATGACGTCACCGAGAAAAATAAAATGGTCAGATTGTATGGTGATGGGAGCGTCACTTACGGAATGAGATTTACAACCACACTGGCTTGCATGATGGACCTTCACTATTATCCGCTGGATAGTCAAAACTGCACAGTGGAAATAGAAAGCTGTGAGTATTTTTGTGTGAATATTTTTTCAATTAGGTACTTGCGGCAGTGACCACAAGAAAATCTAATCTATGACAAATTATGAATGTTTTTTATTTTATAAAATACCCTTGTCCATAAAAAGGATTTCTCCTTTATCATAAATCCGCCCCCATTCATTATAAAAAACTCATTTATTTTGACGTTTTCCGCTTTAAATCATTCTAGGAATTACAACGGTGCTAACAATGACCACTATTAGTACTGGAGTTCGCTCATCCTTACCAAGAATATCTTACGTGAAAGCTATTGACATTTACTTGGTCATGTGTTTCGTTTTCGTGTTCGCCGCACTGCTTGAATATGCAGCTGTCAATTACACCTACTGGGGAGCAAGGGCGAAGAAGAAGGTTAAGCAAAAGCTGAAGGCTGACACCCCAACCAAAAGACAAGAGCAGTGTTTTGGAAACGAAGAAATCATCGAGCTTCAGGTATTTTTCAAGACCACCATATTCATGTTTCCTTTCTGGTATTCCAATATCCAACGTTGATATTTTTTGTAGGAGCTGCAATTGTCACCAATACCATCCATTCGAAAAAGAACATTTGCATCACAGAGTGATCCGTCACTGGGTGCAGCTCAGTCACCGAGATTTCCTCCCAGTTTTAGAATCCACAGGCCTCACCACGGGCTCGGGTCCTCGTACGGGATGGCTGCTGCTGGGGGCAGCTTGCGATCACGTGGACGCTCTCGCTCCTCTCGACAGCGTGATCAACTCCAACCTCAGCCTCCAAAGATGCTCCAAACTATACGGCGGGGTGCTAACGCTCTCAAAGCATCACTTCCCCGAATCAGAGATGTGAATGTGATTGACAAGTACTCGCGAGTTATTTTCCCCGTGTCCTTTATCCTCTTCAATGCCGTGTATTGGTCATTCTACTTTTTGTGAGAATCGCCATCTGCCTATTACTATTAAATAGGCAGATGGTTTCGCCTCGTATTGAAAAAAACTTCGTTATCAAAACCTCTTAAATTTCTCATCGCATTATATTTCCAACCATTTTTTATCCAATCCGGTCCCCATGATGTTAAAATGCCACAGTTGCTTTCATGGAGACAATGGTACGTTCCATTAAAAAATTACTGCATTATGTAATTACATGATATAAAAAATAAGCATTAATTTTTTTCATACTTTTCTCTCTTCCAGGATTACAAAAAAATGATACACTTTTTTTCTGGAAAAATGCGTCATCGTCACACAAGTTATGTTATCAGATCAACCCATGTTTTTCAGTACATGTCATTCAATTGCTAAGGAACAATTTTACTACATACATTAAAAAATTAGTGCCATGATCGTGTACAGTACGAAAACTATTGTAAGAGTGACAGTATATAATTTTAGTGAGGGTATAAAATAATCTGAAATTAGCTATAATAAAAAAAACTCTTTACTATTTAATAGGCAGCTAAAAAATCCCGTCTTTCATAGAAAATGTGACAAAAAATATACACTACGTAAAAAAGTTGGTTTTTTTGAGAAATAATACCCGCGATATTACAGGATGGAAAAATACGTATACTATCGCCTCACACAGTTTACAAGTTGATGATTTTCTACATGGTGCTTCAAAATACATTTCCAAAAGTTAATGTTAAGTAGTCCTTAGCAGCAGCGCTCCAGGGTCACAAAAAATGTTTGGAAACATTTAGGCGTTTTAACTACTTTAATGCTATTAATTAATTAATTATTTAGTATCTAATAATGTGCATCCGTCATCACTACAGAGAAAAATTATTGTGCATCAAAAATGAGGAAACTTTTTTGTTGGAAAGTTTAAACTATTTGGGAGAAATGGAATTTCTTCACTTTGTAAAAGCGTTTCATGGATTAATTATGTAATTTTTTAGCTGTAATGAGAATGTATACAGTTTAAGATAAATCTGAGATTTTTTGAGAATACTCGATGTAAACCACATTTATTTTATAAAGTTACCATTAGAAAAGTAAAACCAACTTTACTAATTTGGTTTGATTGAATGAAATTATTTAATTGTGCTCACTATAAATTATCCGTAGCTCTTCAATCCTAATGGAGTCAACCTAATAATTTTTTGGTATAAAATAGTCACTTTACAATATTTAAATAACTCTTTCCGTTATATATATTTATAACGTATACAATTCACACTTTAAATATATTGCCAATATTAACATTAATTGCTAAAAAATTCTTTAAAGTCCTACATCATCTTGCACCTAAACAATATTTAACTGCTTTATTTAAGTATGCACGCACTCAAATCAGATAGAATTTTAGGAAGCCTCACTCACTTTCCAAGGATATGGAAAAAATAATGGTGCCCTATTTACATGAATGTTTACTCTGCCGAAATCTAATATTAAATGCCTTTTGTTGTGCGCGTGCAATGAAACTGAAAATAATTTATTATAAAATTGTCTACTGATAAATTAAGTTAAAAGAACTATTTTGTAACCAATCAATTTCTTTTTACATTTCAATTTAACAAAAAAGTTATGTCACATTTTGCTTCAAAAAGCTAATCCTGCAACAACAAATATGGTAAAATTATTTTTAGGAAATATTGGAAACTACATTAAACTATACATTATAATATGCTTGCTACAAATGTAATTAAAAATTATTTAGTTAATTATCAATGGCAGTTTACAATCCAATGGTGCTACCTCTCTGTCTCTGCAATTGGAATATTTTGAGAAAAAATCACACAATTCTTATGCTTGGTGCTTTGCTTGTATACTAGAAACGGGTAAAGATTCTATAAAAAATAAACACATAAACATGTTTAAGATTTAATAAGGAAAAAAACGAATATGGTTTGTGGGCCAGTAAACCAATTTATAGCACAGTACGACATTAAGCATTTTGAAATATTGTTTAAAAATTAGCAAAACTATAAGCTAGCCGAAACCGTTATTCAAGTTGCTTCTTTGTTTGTATTTTGCAAGTGATTTCAAATTTCATGCATGAAATAAGCGAATTTTAGCAGGTAGTCTTCCTTTTCAGTTATATTGTAACTGGCTATTAGCAATAGGAATTAAACTCATATTGTTATTCACAACTGGTATGATTTATCGTGAAAAGATAATATTCGGCTCACGAACATTTTTTAAAATATATTATAAATATTATTGTTAAGATTGACTTGGTATACAACGGATAGTTATTTAATCTCATTGTCAGTAATAATTATGATTAACAAAAAAGTAACAAACAGCCAACAATTGGCCGCACATACACACACCAAAATCCAATGTATTATGTATGTTAGTACGGTTTGTTTTTTATACTAATTGTAATAATAATTATAATTTTTAAAATAAATGATCCGAAAGGGTAAAAAGTGAGAACATTTCTCACTCTGGTTAATTATATAGAAATTAGATTTGACAATATTTCCAAAAAAAAGGTACTGCATCACTTCAGGTTTTTTTGTAAAAGTGATACATTATCGTTAAATCTGCTCTTCAAATTATGGATCTGTAATAAAATAATAATTAAGAGTTTTAAGTCTCAACATTGTACTAGGATAAGAAAATTATGTATGACGAATGCACTTATAAAAATACAGGTTAACAAAACCACAAATAATTATTATAAAATGATTGTTTTAAGAAAAAAAATTATGGAATTTGTGGGTATGTTTGTTTTGGAGGAGTTGCACACTGTCGCCTAATCAAAAAATTTTATGTTTCCACACATTAGACAGCGATTGGTTAATGGATGGAATGAATGATCAAGATTATTAAAAGTATTGTACATTTTAAATATTATAACAATTAATGATTTACTAAAAGGAATAAAAATGTATTTCTGTAGAATGAATGAAATGATAAGAATTTTATCACCCAATTGTCCGTAAAAAAATTAAATTGACAGAGTTAACTATTCATTTATTTAATCTGGAACTTTTCTTCATTCATATTCCATGCATGCATCAACAATATTATTAAGTGGCTAAGCATATATATTATTAGCTCAAATGAGAAACGAATGAGACAACGATCAATGTTTAGGAAAGTGCAGAAAAGTTAACAGATTTATTGGACGGTTGACATGTACACAAAAACTGTGTATGAGAAAATTGAAACAAAAAATTTAACAAATGAGAGTGTAACATCAGGTACTTAAAGAGCTGTACCAAAAATCTAGTAGAATAATTGAAGGTAGATTATAGAAATAGTAGAAGTTGTAGTTGTAGTATAGGTCCGTCCTTCCAATTTGCTTTATTCATCGTCTTCATCTTGCATCATTTTACTCCTTGAATCCATTACCGTGATCACTCCAACTGCGTCATCGTCTCCATTAGTCTGTTCATTCTCTGGCACGCTTACAGGAACTAGTTCTGGTTCCGCAGCTTGGCTTTCCACCATTGGAATTTGTCCCCTAGCAATCACTTGCTGATGCGGCGCAGCCCTTTGTTGATAATTAACTTCCCTTGAAGAAAGAGCAGGTCGGGGACGAATCTGGAAACCATCGTTCCAGTCCGCAGCATTTGCCATCCTTCCCTCAGGTGGGCCAGTAATGTTCGCAATTCCTGACCGAACTGCTGCTGCAGCGGGAGCAGTAGACCTCAGGTTTGACACAATTTCGTTAATCCAAGTACGAAACTAAACAAACAAAACATTGCATTTTTATATAGGTTTTTTATTAGAGGGGAAACATATGCAGAAATTAGTTAATTGATTAAATCTTACCGCAACTACTGACGGATCCTGTAACCAGTGCTTTACATCGCTTTCACTGACACATCCGGTGCTGTGATGACGGGCCTTTAATCTCCTGATTAATTCCTGATTCCATGCGTCATCACCAACTTGTCCAAATAAGTTGTTTGAAAAACTCTCACACAAAAATGATTGCAAAATCCATTTCCTGCAATCCGTTAGCTTTTTTGGCAACACGACTTTCTCCTGATTCATTGATCCATTGGTTTTCTTTGGCAAGGGCCCAGTCTTCGGATCTCGCATCTGTCCAGAATTATCACCTGGAATGGAGTTTTCAGCCGTGGGGCCAGTCCTGAAAAAAACAGATTTTATGAGATTTATGAAAGCAAATATTTTAAAGATTTAATATTTAAGTAAAGAA
>JAHZMV010005523.1:0-13057 GCA_027743765.1 Coecobrya sp. COE2
AATCATTTTCGCTTGGCGTATCTTGAGATGTGCCAGCCCCGCGTTCTTCCAATTCGTGCAAAATGATTTCCCCCGGTTCCTCGCCCACGTGCTAAGGTAAATATGGACGTGAGTTACCCAATTTTATTGCCGATTGCAACCATTACAAAATTATGGAAGCAGAAAGCTTTTGTGAAAGATTGGAAATTTTGTTACCGTATTTGAAGCTATGTCGCTCGCGTTCTCCTTGACTACATGACTGTTTTGTATATCAGGTAAATCCACGGAATATCGTCGCTTTCCAGAGAGGACCAATACAACCCAGAATATCAAAATGATGCAAAGGATAAATGGGAATGTTGTTAAAATGTAGAAAAGCGTTTTTCCCACTTGACTTGGAACAGATTCGCCGATTTTTATATGGCCGTTTTGTAATCCATAAAAGGTTTTGTCTCCAAGATTCCCACGGTGTGCTGTCCAATACATTATTTGGTTAGGAAAAGGTCTGCCATACTTGGCGTTAGAAATCAACTTGTTGTTGACAATGGAATTGTTGTATGCCTGTGACCAGAAAGAAGAATTATGGAACAAAATTATTCTTGTATAAATGGTTCAATCCGCTGTTTACCTTGATAAACCGTAAGCAACTTTCCACCTCAGATTCAGATCGCAAAATTCCTGTTCTGTTATGACAATCTGTAAAATGGCAATAGGATAGGATTAATTATTACTGAGCCATGATGATAGTCACAATCTGCGTCGTTTGCATGATTAAGTAATATCCAGGAGGAATGTTTTCCAAAAAAAAAATTACCATTTTTAATTCTGGCAAGTACATTTCCAATATTGATTGAGCCTTCAGGTTTAACTTTGCTCATTGGATTACCCATTCTAAAAACGGATGCGTTTTCTACTTTAAAAATGCGTTAATTTGCTTAAATTAGTGGCACTATTTGCCTTAAAACTGACGTATTTGTATTTAAGATATTCCGGGAAAAGAAAAGAGTAGCTCACTAGACACTTGTTACTTTGTCTCCAAAAGACGGATGCACAATGTCTGGATATTCATTTTGAACAGGTTTTCTCCTAGTTCATCTTTGCTAGTTATCTTTTATCCATCTAACAAGCACGCATCCATCGCGTGATCCGGTCTCTGCATCCTGCCAAAGTAATATTTATGCAGGCAGTAGATACAAGCTTTTTTCCCTATCCAAAAGTTGGAATACAAGTGTTCATAGGTTAAGTTTTGCCTTGAACAGAAGTTTCTTTTGTAGATTGGACAGGCACAGCATGATCATATATCATTATTCATACAATTTTGAATGTTCAAACTGTTAAATCAATTTCAGATGCATTGTATTTCTTGCATATGTTTTTTGAATGTATTTATATATCAAGTTTAACAAAACTCGCATTTTGCGCATATGTAAGTATTATAGGTTTACATTTCAGTTAAGTTTGCACTGAAAAATCATTGTGGTACGCTATCATGTCAAAAATATAATTTAAAGTGCATACTGCTTATGGGAAATAAATGACCCAAGTAATATCAGAGATTTGTAATCCCACCCAAGTTAACTCAAAATAACTTTAATTAAAAAAGAATTGATTTATTTAGTTTCAAATTAATCCAGATATCGTTTTCAAGTCCAAACGAGTGATCGAATTTCAGAAAAAATAAACTCTTTTACAGACAAAATACTTTAGCTTCACGAGCAAAACTTTAATTAGTTCCAGTTAAGGATGTCAAAGTAGAGCTTGCACATATTTATACATTGCATTTCCAGAACTTGAGGTTGGGGCATAATTTTTCAAATACAAATTTTAGCACATAATCATGTTAAATGCAAAATATGCCAAGAAATCAAACATTTTAATTTAGTTTTTTACAGTAATCTTAATTATTACTTACCGTAACATGTTTACTCATATACTCGATATTTTATGCATGAGAGTTTGTAGACAAATAGCACAATACCTAATACAAGCATTGGTCAATTTAAATACTCTTTTATCCTAACATGGATTTCATTTATAGATATTTAATTAATACATATTTGATCGTGGATATATCCATGCACATCCTAAATAAATAATTATGAATATATTATTTCAGGATCAGCTATATTTTAAATATTAAATAGTTACCATCTAATCAGGTTCAGTGGAGATTGAAACGATTCAGTGAAAAATTATAAATTTTCAATCAGGTTGCTTTTTTGCGGCGGATAATGAAAACACAGTTTACGTGTTTAGAGAAATCTGAAATATAATATGATTCTGTATCAAAAGATCCAACAAACTAATTAACACAAGTGATTTGCTTAAATTTAAATCCGTACTAATATATACAGAGTTCAGTCAAATATACACATGAAATACAATCCATTTCCTCCTGTACACCTATCTCTCTCTCTCTCTCTCTCTCTCTCTCTTCATTTTCCTGAACCAAATAGACTTTGCTAATAAGTTCTAGCTTTCACTCTCTCATCCACACATTTTTACTTTATTACTATCCTAATAATATATTGGCCGGAATTTGGATCCAACAACGGTTCTGTGGATGGAACCATATCCGCCAAATATTATTTAATACTGTTGTAGGCCGACGAATGAAATCTACTTGATTAAGTTACAACGAATATTTAGTGTAATTCGCGTTATATTTTGTACCTTAAATTGTATCATATTCAGAATTAAATTTAAATATACACCATATCAAATTAATTTAGCTGGAGTTTGTAATAATAATATCAACAATAATTAGCCCCTCACTAACTGCAAAAATAATAGTTATTTAAATTTGTAATTCACAGCCATATTAATTTACTTAGTCATATTTTTTAAATCTAGATTGTTATATATTAACCAATGTAAGACTTAATAAACCCAGTTAGATCTCCGGTTTTTACAAAAATGTAACATCAAAAGCCTTCGAGAATTGTCAAATTACTTATGCACGTCTTGATATACTTTGATGGTACTAAAAAACCTGTATGTTAAATCTAGGTGGAATAAAGCATAAAAATGATAAAAATATAAACTGCCCTCAAATAAATACTGGATTTGTTTCACAAACAAAATATATTAAATATTTACACATTTGCTTTTCATTTTCTTCTTAAATGCTCGGTATGGATGCATAAAATATGCATATTTTTTTTAAAAATATGTTCTCACTGAACGTCTTCACAATATGGTACACCTAATGCACCTTCAGTGTCCTAAATTGATTTGTGATTGGAAATATTCTTCGTTATACTAGACACACATTTAGGTACATCTTTGTGTTTTGCTACAAGAAAATTTAAAAATAAATAAATTGGCTGCAAAATACAATATTTATTGCTATGTACACTATAAATTCTAATAGGTGGAACTATGACTCATCAACAACAACTATTTGATATTTTAAAATTGTATTTAAATTACATTTTACAACAACAATTTTTAAAAATTAACATGCTACCTAAGAATTTATTTCTGGACTACTGAAAAATTAACATGCTACCTAAGAATTTATTTCTGGACTACTGAAAAATTACAATACACAAAGTTGACAAATTGTTAGTCAATGTTTGGGTTATAAAAATTAACAACATAATTTTACAAAAAAAAACTTTTTCGTATTATTATCCACTGTTAATGATGGAATTCTGATGAATATACTCTTATAAATGCAAAATCTTTACAATATATATTTTCCTTGAAATTGGAGTAGATCTGGTCAATTTACATAACTGTCATTTACGAATAATTAGAATAGTATTACTTGCTAAACCCAATTGTCCTATCTGGTAATAATTACTACTAAATGTCAATATTTAAAAATACTACCATAATTTGGATACGATTCTAAACAAATGCTTGTGTTTACTAAAAGTTAACAAATATTCCTTATTCATTCCAATACATCATTAATTTATTTGGTTCCTTTAACCAATACGCATGACCATCCATCTAAATATTCAACCCCTTTAAACTTCAGAATTTCCTGGGACCTCCTCCATTTCAGGCCAAATAATCTTGTCCTTGTACAGATTCTCCTTCATGTCCGCATATTTTTGGCATTCTATATTTACCTCTTCTGAAACCGACATGACAATAATAAATTCCAGATATACGTATATCATAGATGCATCAATATTCAACCCCAATTGTAAATTTGCATACCTGGTATAGTATTCAATATATCTCCAGTCCCGCCCAAGTTCTCATTCCCGATTCCGCTCACAGTCCTGGTCGAACCTAATACAAATATTGAAATTAGGCCATCTTATATCAGACTTCGGTTAGAAAACAGCTCGTGCCTTAATTTCTTCCCACGTACCTTCGTCACCCATTCCTTTGCTACTTTCATTAGACCCATGTCGTTGAAGCTGATAAAGGAAGATGGCAATCATTCTCTTAACAGCCGCTTGAAACGGTGCCTTGTTCTGGTTTCCATCATCAGCCATCCCATTTCCCGCTAAACATGTTTCTTGTTCCTTTATAGGAATCTGGATCTGTTCCCCATTTTCCTCCATTAAAAACTCAAAGTAGGTATCATATTGGTTACATAAACTAGAAAGCTTTTTTTGTAATAAAACAACCAAAATAATCAAATTACCGTTTCAGAATTCTCTTCTCCAGCTTCTTCCCCATCTTCAACATTCTCGTTCTCCGTTTTCTTCCCAGCTCCTGACCGATTCAGCAAAAACATAACCACTCCACAGCCTGCCAGAAACGCCAAAAATATACAAGGGGATGTAACCAAAAGATGTAGCAAATTTCCCGCATTTAGGTCAAATTTGATGCCAATGGAGTAATCTGGAGTGCTGTTGCTGCTACAAATTAATTGACTAAATGTCTCCGGTTCACCAACGGCTTGTTCTGGTCGGAATATTGTTCCTGTGGAATACTCATCCCAACCGTTGGGCATAGTGCTCGTCCCACGCACCACTTTCATTTCCGATACCTAATAAACAGTAACAAGCGATAAATTGAAAAACAACCGGAGGGAAATTGGTTACAACAGAAATTAATACAAATTAGATTACAATTATTATACAAGCAGTGTAGCCACAATACCTTTGCGTTTTTCAAGCATTTCTTAATGGCGGATCCTATATCGGTCCATTGCTGGAAGGCTGAAAAAACCGCGCAAAAACCTTTAGCATATTTATTGAGAAAAAGTTTCTACAATACAAGCATAATGAGTGGGCGGTCAAAAAATGAATATATGAAGTGGCAAATGTAAACCGATAATTAAATTTATCACAGAAAAAAACACTTACGGTTTTTAAATTTGGAGCCATCTTCGCCAGGATTTTGTAACGGTTGCATGGTCCTTTCGTGCAACGAGTGGTCTTGTTTGATTTTTTTGCAAGAAAAAAATAGTCACTTAAACAGAAAATTGTTGCCGACGTCGAAACTATTTTGTAACTGTTTTTTTTATCTCTCACCCACACATATTTAATACATGTAAACTTTAACGTAGTGGGGGAAGCAAAGTTAGAAAGGCTGCTTCTCCTTCAAATGATGGATCCAAACTACCAAGAAGCATTGCAGATGAGCGCCTACTTACATACTTTCCGTTGACAACAACATGGAGTGCAGAAGATGGTTGTCAAACGAACAAAGGATCCTCTCTGAAAATACTGACAGTGCTTACAAGAAATATGTATGCTTAGTATGTGCTACATGGATTTTCACATTCCTTTATGAACAATATTAAACGACTCAAGTGGACCTACTAGGTCTTTTGCTTTGTATCCAGCGTTTTTTAATCTTACGAATGAACAGTTTTTTTAAAAAAAATTTATTAGTGTCAAACAAAAAGTTTTGCTTTTAGTTTTTGCATGCCTGAATAATGACAGTAATGGGCTACATGGAAACTAGTAATGAAATATTGAAGTTGAAGAAATACTTGAGTGTCGTTGAGATAGGGTAATTTTGAATTGTGTTTTGTTTGTCACTTTGATCTTGTCTCATAATTTGCTAATTTTGTAGAGTTATATGTTATTTTCACACTTTTCTAATGGCGTGGGAACATAATGAAAAAATATTCGTTTGAACATTTCAACAAATAACTAATTTTGTTTGATTGCATGAAAAATCATCAAAACTGTATTATTTGACATTTTTAGATTTTTTGTGTAGATCTCTCTACAATGGAATATTTGATTACTAGTTTTTTCGAATAGTTCGAATTTTTTTACTAGAGGTGGGTGTAAATCTAATTTCGAATATTTTTTAAAAACATGTATTGAATGTTGATTCGTAGAAGCTGGTGTGAAATAGAGATGGGAGAAAGTTAATAAAAAATTTCTCGTGGAGTTTTTATTATACATGTATATGTTATTCAAGGATATATTCATCATATCTAATTTTTCAATGAAATCAAATCCATGTTCATGCAATGGACCTATCATATTTCAGAAAACTTTCCGCTTTCCATCATGTTTAAAATATATTGAATTACGCCAACCTGTTTATTTTTTGCATTATTCGTCTCACTAAAGTATACATTCATGGATGTTGAATTAGATAACATATCAGCAAAATGTTTATAAATGCAAAATATTTTGCAACATTTTTTGGGCAACAATCCATATCTATATATTTTGTAGATAACATTAACTAGCTTAATCGGATTTAATTCAAAGGAAACGAGAAGCAAACTAGATTTATTGAAGCTTCCTCACGAGTTTTAAATCCTATTCAAATGGGCAAATGTAGTTTTATTTTTAAATTTTTTTCAGATATGGTAACAAGATAGATTACATCGGATAGACCTGTGTTGGATTACCAGGATGACCCAGATTTAATATTTACATCTTATGCTTATGACAACCTAGAATGAGTAACTTGCATCATTCTTGACTAAACTCGATCATAATTTATAAATATCATTTATTACATTTTTTTTCTATTTCGTAATAATAAGCTTTTAAAACATATGAATTTGATCAAATAGGACGACATAAATGTTCGGCCATCGGTTTTTGTGGAGGTAGCAAACAAAATGTAGAAACAGGTTTAAGTTTCAATGAAACAGCAATCAACTTGATGGAGCTTTTTCTTTTATCGAGATTAAAAACATTATCGTCCTTGAATTAAAATTCCCTGGGTGTATCGTATACATTTAGGTATAACACCACAGGTTATGCCTAGTTCAAAATAGATATTTGGCATATGTCGCGGTCACTCTTGCAAGTTGGTGTGGTGTCAATAAAAGTTTAATATTTTCATGAGTGTCCCTAACGTTTTACACAAAAATTGGCCCATTAATTACTTGCAGGTATTTTTTAGATGAAAGAGAGGAAATAATGAAAATCGCCTTGGAATTCTACAACCCATTGAGAAATTATGACACGTCAATATCATACATTTTGGATTTATGTAGGTATTGCAGAAAAATGGTGGGCAGATAAGACCGTGGTATAAATTTGTAGATAAATTTGTGTTTTTAGGTTTTAAAACCAATCTGCTTGAAAGCATGTCTCCTGCTGCTTTGAGGATTAAGACAGGTCATTGATGACAAAACGGACAACTTGATGTATTAAAATGTACTTCAAATCATGTGCCGCAAGAAACAAATTTGGAGAAAGTTCAGAATTTCGGCTAGCAAAAGATTTCCCAGTTTTAAATTTTCAAGCTTCATGGTTTCCAACTAGGTATACGGATTGGTTTAGTCTATACTCGAAATTAATTAATTGGCACAAGTGTTCATTAGCGTTCACTGCACCGTTCAAAATACCAACTAGTTTGAACGTAATTAAAAAGTAATTCCATGAATCCGTTTAACAAATATAATCTAACTCAGTGTATAGGTCTAACAAAGTACATAGGATATAGTTTCCAAGGTCAGCTTCTCATCCCGCCCACAACACGATGAGACATACCAGCATTGAGTCTTTGTGCTTTGCGTCGTTTTACCTGTTGGAATCTTTCTTGCACTCAAAATTATGCCATTAAGGGGAAAAGCAAGCTTTCTATTCTGAAGCATATCTGACTTACACGAGCCTCTTACAAAATTTATTTTGGATGCTAGTACAAAAACAATACGCGACCAGGTTACATTTCCCATCGGTCTTATAGAGAAGTAGCAACCTCTTCTGCAGTCGCCACCTTTAAGAAATCAAGGATCGAAGTTTAAATTTCCCATCAATAGATTTTTGGTATTATCGGAATACATCACGAAACAAATCAACTTGAAATGGCACCGACTAAGGAAATTAAACCTAGTATTCTTGCATTTTTTAATGAAACCAAACCGGTAAGAATGTAAGATTATATTGTGTCGAATAATCGGTAAAAAATGTTTTATCCTTAAATAAATTTATTTTTATATACAGGACGTCGGCCAACCATTGATCCACCTACAAAATGTTGGTATGAATTTTGGAAAGCGTGACAGTATATTTTCGACTGAAATAACATCCCAAGAGAAAGTCTTCTCGATACCTGTTAGACAAAACTACGAATGGGGAAATAACCAACAGCTCACACATCTTCTCTGCTTTTTCGCAACAGTGGCTCTGTCCTTTCTGACAGTTTGTGGAGTTTTTGCAACAATCTATTTTCTTTTGCAAGATCCAGGCGATGAGGACAGCGAGAAGGAAAGCAACAACGATGGCAGTATGCACGATTTCGACACAAGCGACGATGACACTATTTCTGAACTGAACAAATTTCCTATGGTACATATTTTAATAATTTGTGTATAAAATTATAATTGTTTAAAAAATTAGGTCGATTATTCCATTACTCAAATTTTATTTCATTGAAAATATTTTCAAGCTGGCGAATATGAAATTACATCCGATTAATTATATGGGGAGAAATGAACACGCTGGACGTAAACAGGATGATACAAAACTGTCACCCAATTTTCAGCGGGAGTTTTCAGCAGTTGAGTTACCTCTACTTGATGGATTACAAAGTAACAAACGTTTTATTTAAATTGCAGAATTTTAATTAAATATTATTCCAATGCAAAATATGCAATTTTTTCATGTTAACAAATATTGGTGAATTTGTTTAAATATTTGGCTTTAGAGGGAGTATTATCCGACGAATGGAATGAACCTTTTCACAAGTACTATTCGGAAAATAATCTAATATTATAATTGGAAATCAAAGCTAGACAGCAAATATAAGATTGGCCAACCCTGTATTCTATAATAGCGAAGCTTTTCCAAAAATTAAAAACCATTTCAAAAAATATACATTTACATATATTTCTTTTATAATGAGTTAATTGTATAATAACCAAAGAAGTATCAATTTAATTTCTAGATTTTTACGTCTTAATATGTTTCATTAAACCAACTGAATACTATAAATAAATAAAGTTTATTGACTAATTAAAAAAATTAACTTTGGATAGCTGTAGTTAGACTTGGGGGATATATAGCAAGATGATGAAAAGCTGTGGAAAATATTATTTATTTATTCATAATTCTAACGAATAGTTTTAATGATAGTAGAACTGCAAATGCAGTACGAGCAATCGTCGAAAAGCTAACAAAATATTAACCACAATTCTAAGTATGTTTCGGGTGCGATGATAAAATATACAAAATACAAATATAATAATTGAAAAGGTTGTTGCACAATTTATAGGAAATGTTAAATAATGGATGTAATAAAATTTAGTTTACAATTTCTATTTTTACAACATTTTATTTCATATGATTTGCTACAATCTAAAACTATTTTTAGTAATCTGACCTGACTATATGCTTTTCATATCAAACTTCATGAATATATAAGAAAAAAACACTGCATTCCATAGCATATATTTTATCCTCACAAACTAATAACCAACTGTATTCCTATAAGTTTTAATTGTAGTCGTTATACATATTTATTTTAAATTGTGTAACACCAATTCTGTTTCAAATTGTTTATTGTTCATTTAAATAAATAAATATTGTTTAAATTTAAATTAATATTTATCTTGGTTATCCTTCCGTATTTATATTTATGCAGTGCACCATTTTTAGAAACAGTTAATTTTTTATGGAACTCCAAATTTTCAATTCGTTCAGTCACAATAGTTTGGCTTTTTAAAAATATATCAATATTTATGTATCTGGGATTGTTCAGAAAATTTTCTAGAAAATTCATTCACCTTCCATATAAAATGTGACAAAAAAGTTTACAAATTTCTTTAAAAAGTTTTAAGCTATGTGCACAAACTACAGAAAGCACAGAAGCACACTTTACAGTCCATAACACATTAATATATTACCATCAATAAGTGCATGCTACACATAGTTACAATTCTTAACACCAAAATGTTTATCAAAACTAAATAATAATAGTTACTGAGCTAGCATAATAGACCCTTGAAATAATTCTGGTGCACAATTTTTACCGGGTCATATAATTCATACCATGAATCATTTTATTTCCCTGATTAATGTGCATTCTGATAATACCCTGAATTTTCCAGGCAATTTGCCATAACTACATAATTTCTAATTCGATTCACACATCATATTCTACAGTAAATATCTAAAGTAAACTGTTTGTAAAATATTTCCGGCGTCGTACAAAACACGCCTCTTTTTCATTATAATTGCAACTGACGTCTAATGTTACAAAATCAAAATTTCCTTTACATTTGACAGAAGTTGTCATTTACATAACATACAATCTAATAAATCGAAGCATATTATTGGTAATTGCAAGCATGCTACTCACAGGTATCCTTTCGACTTTCTCCGCATTGTATGCCGCTGTATTATTCAAAGCATCCGTGTTTGTGATGGCAACGAACTTTCCATACTAGCATTTCGCTAGAAAGTGGTTCCATTATGATTTTGCTTGTATCCCTACAGGTGTTTTCGGTTTCCGACAACTTTGTTAATCTTTGGCTTCTGAAAATGGATGAAATTGATATAGTGAAAATATATATAAGAAATAACGCAGACCTGTCATACCCATTTTTTTGCTACAACTTACCGTCTTAAAATATTTCCATTTCGAGTATATTCCTTTTTCTTGGAATTCCCTGCAAACAAACAGATTAACAATAAAGTATTCCAGAGTTCCATTTAAATGTTGCCTCCAGTTTTACATTTATTCGTTTTACTTACATTGTACGAGTTGCTATCCAATACCTTTTTCCACGACATGCCAAAACGTTGTCTTGAATACTTTCTCGTTCGCTAAAATTACATTTCCGTCCGTGTATAAAATTATGATGTGAGATGTTGATTTGTGCCGGCATATTGTCCATCAGGAATTTTGCAGGCGACATGGTTCAAACTTTTCCACAAGATACATATATTATTTCTGCAATAAAACATTTGGTAAGAAAAACATTGTACTTTTATCTAACGACGTATAAAATAGTAGTAACTGAAATGAACGGAAACTGCATTACCGCTATATTTCTCTGAAAATTACTTAAATGATGTTTCCGTAATTTGATGGTTGGGACGAAATGCGCGGATAGGTGGGATGCACAGGCAAACAAATCAGACGTCAAATATATACAAGAAAGCGAGGGAAAATTTGGAATCCGTTCTGTGCAAGTTGAGATAATAAATCAATAGTTGACAAAGGCGGACATCTTGATTGTAGTGTGTAGTAGTAAGTTGAGTGGAATGAAGCGGGTGCTCTCGTTATATTAAAACACAACCAACGTTATACGAAATTGATGGCTGGATTCTGAGGGAACCAATGAAAACTGGAGGTGAAAAGTAAAATGGATGATAATTTTAATTTGTATAATTTTACGTCATACCGTCCAAGTTTTCAGGTATATTTTAGTAACGGCTCCATAATGTCCCATTCCTCATCCTCGTGATATCGCTGGTTAAAATGAACAAAGATAATATATTAAATATCTGCTTAAAATGTACTCCAATATACAAATATTATGAAAACGGATTAAAGCAAGAATTTATTATAAATTGATATGTAACCATCTTTAGTTTTGACGACTTGTTGCCCCTTCCTTGAATGTGTTTGCAGACACAGGATTTTATCCAAAGTAGAACGCACCTTCCAGCAACAGCTTTGTACAACTTTGACGACAGCACGAAATTTGACAAGGAACGCTTGTAGGATCGACTCATTGTAAATACTCGTTTTGACAAAGCTCCTTGAAGAGAACGGGGAAATCTATCCTTCTATTTTGGTAGACCAGTGCAAACTGGCTTTACATCTTCACTCGGCTCGTTACCTAGCATGTTATGGGATACATTTCTCTACCGAAAATGTGCGGTTTTCTCGTACAAGATTCTTTGGCAAATAAACTGCGCAACTTTGGATGTCATATGCACAGCATATTTTTTCGTGTGTAGCAACCTAAATAAAATGCTGCTTTCACTTCATATTTCGGAACTCGGAACTGTCAACAAGTGCACTGTTGTACACAACCAGTCTGATTTGCAATGAGGGAAACACTACAACATTTTAAAATCCAGCATAATTCTTGTTCGTTTTATTCAAGAAGAAAAGTCGCTTAAAATAAGTACCTGTCAAAGCAACAAACAATTCTCTTTACAAATCTCCGAGAATTTGAAATTAAATCTGGGCTTCGTATTTATGCATAGAAATGTAATTCTAGTTTATGCTATTCGTGGCATAGAAGCAAAAAATATGCTTATTAATTTGCCAAGAGATGGTCTAATCACCAAGCAAAAAAATAAATCGAGATTTTTTATTTTCAAAAATTTTCAGATCTTCCAGTCATAAGCTTTCATTTTTTAAGCTGACATCGTTCCATTCAGGATTATTATTTTCAAATGTCAAAGGTTTCAATCAAATATTACCTTGCAGCAGTCTTTCAAAAGTTTTTGTTTGTTTGAGCAAGAATGTTTTGAACTGAATGTGACATGTGTGAGTATTACTATCAAACTCAAGGACAGAAAAATTATGTTTGCGCGAATGTAAATGCCAAGCGTGAAAATGAAGCGAAGGAAATACTTGTCACAATTTTGTGTTCGATACCAAAATTTTATACCTATACCATACGAAAATATTTAGTGCAGGTGGGCTATATTCTGACATCTAACGAATTACTTGGGAAGAAATTTATAAAATTTATATGTATCACCATATCTAAAACAGATAG
>JAHZMV010005524.1:0-10411 GCA_027743765.1 Coecobrya sp. COE2
CACAAAGTAAACATTTCTTCGCGCTGGTAATGCTTCTAAAGTAGCCATTAGGCATTAGAGGTGTTTGACTCAAGTCATGAAACACGAATACATATATTCAAGACCAAAATATCTACTTAAACGTAATATGCGCATAAATAACTTTATAAACATTTTAAAGAGAGCAGCAACGTTAAATATTTAAGCTAGACGACGGCTCGGCATTGGCTCTATGGCATACACGGGAAGGGGAAGTACGGATGAAGTTAACTACAATCTCCCAAAATACTATCCTATTATTATACAAAATAGCACTAATGGGTTTTTACGCATAATATGTAATCTGCATAGTAATCATAGCGTGCAGATTTCTGATACAAATCTCGACTTACTCTCTCGTACATTAAAAATTAACTATGGACAATCACGTTCAAATATTATACAAAAGGGATAAGAATTATATGAGACTTGAAACACAATGTGGCACGGCTGAGTGGATATGAAATTATGAAAAATGAAATATGAAAAGAGTTGAGTGCTTGGATGTATAAATAATGGATATCCTGATTGTTTTCATGATATGATAATAAGGCGTGGGTTTAGAAATACATACGCTCTTTCTACTAAATAAGGTGTTCACCTATCACGTATAAAAATAAACATTACGTATAATATTTAGGTACACACTAAGAAAATATAAGATTTTTAACTCTTGGCTTTAATGCAAAATGTAACAGTACTTACGCCCACGCTAGTTATCTCCCTTGTTTTTAACTCTTCCTGTGGTTAAGATCGAACAATGTACAGTTATATAAGCTGCATTTGTTTAAAAATGTCACAAACAAAAATATATTTTTATCATCATTTGCTTATATCCTGAATCCTGATTAAATTGCAAATTGCACAAAAGATTTCACCAAAAGAGTATCAACTCCACTAATTGCGTATCTTCAACTGAATTGATTCCTCTCTACCTGTACGAGTGTACGCATTATTTAACCACACTTTACACACTAAACTCTCTATCGAATCATGGTCAAGTACGCAGTTTGTATCGCTTTTGTTTACACAGCCAAAAAACAAATCAATTAAGAAACTCACCAAATTACAATATTATTATAGTCCCAATCATATAAATACACTCATTAATAATTCTGTGTGCTAAACCTGAGCGTGACGTACAACGACTAAGACAATATAAAACACGATAGCAATTAGGAAAAGATGATCATCACGCCACTACTGCCTTAATTTTTTTTTGCTCTGGTTTAATTTTACTTGGATGATTACAAGTTTATTTATAAACACACACATAGAATTTAACGACGCCTCTTTCTCAGTAAAACTAGCACCAGAATGAAAGTAATCTCATACAAAATTCTCATAATAAATCAACTTATTTTTCTCACTTGATAAATTATTATGGCAGATCACGAACGAAAACAAATTTATCCAAATGTACTTACTTATGTCACATACTTAACTTCTCCGCTTGCATTTAAGCGCAAGGTCTGCAAGGTTAAATGTTGCTCGTTATTATATGTCAAATTCTTAAACTACGCTTATTTTGATGATGCTCAACTTGACAGTTAAATGTATACGAACAAGTAGTGTCAAGTGTCATTTCTGCACTCTCATCCTACCCCAATTTATAATGAGCTGCCAAGAAGATTATTTTGTCTTACTACTTAATTGTTTCTCAACAACATTTTTAACCTCTCACAAGTCGAGCATCCAGTTAAATATAAATAACATCTTTCATGAAAACCCACAAAAAACATACATAATAAGCCTGTATCTTTAAATGACTTACTTTTTTCACACTCTCTCTCGTGCTTATCTTCTTTATCATTATCAACTATACTAATTATTTTTAAGCGCAAACTTTTATTTAAGCACTTTATTTTCTGCGTAAATACGACTCAGGTAAGTACCTAAGTAAAGTTTACACACATAAAAATTTCAGTATATCATGTAGCACGACAACTCTCTTAAACCAAACCCAAAGTTTGGGGCATAAAAAACAAGTTGCGTTGCAGAAAAAAATGCGAGAGAACCGTGTTGGGTATATTGCGCAGCTGATTTTGCACACGAACACATGATTACAAAGAGGAGCAGGAAGCAAAACAAGAGGAGACGCAAAATGTGAGTCGTATGATCTACCTCATCTCCTCATTTTTTTCAGCCTACCTGTCTCCTCTTTCTGTGTAAACCAGAGTACCTTTTACACAAGAGCATATTATATACCTGACCAACAACAACATCTTTTTTGACAGCTTTTTGTTTTGCTGCGCCTTTTGTATGAAAAAGTGTGAACAATGACCAGCATAGCCAATGTCGTTACAAACGGTTGCTAACTCTGGTGTTGGGTTGACTATCATCTCATAAAAAGCTGGTGTGTGAGAATCCAGTAAAATCTCGTTAGTTGGGAGAGTAAACAAAGGAAACAAAGAGAAGGACATGACAGTCTATTTGCTTTATGGAAAAAAACTTTGTACTGCGACGATATATTATATATGGTCATATTAAAGTCAATATGAGATGATAATAATAAGTGTGCAGACAAATGTCATGATTTTTTTGCATGATTGAAAGAGGAGCGAAACAAAATGTAGGGTAATATTAAAGGCGAGCTATATGAATGCGTGGGTGGATGGATGCGTCATGTTTTTTGTTTCATGGTGGATAAAAATTATATGATGAGCAACTAGCAAAATTATTATGTGACAGATGTGACATGATATGAGGGTTGAGATTGAGGTTTTGAGTCTGGTTGGAAAGTTACAAAAGTATTATATTTCCTCGATATGAATAAGGTACTTCACTGATAAAGTTAAGTAGGTATGTATTGGCATAAAAAATGATCTTATTAAAAATTATTATGTATAGCAGCATACCAAGTAATAATCCTTGCTTTGCTGTTGCCAGTTAAGTTGATCTGTCCTCCTCTCTCTGTTTCCTTTTTCCATGAACTGTCCGACTCACTTTTTTATATGTACTTTATTTTACACCAATGCGCTGACCAACATTTTAAAGTTGCGGTTTTATGATTATGATGACAGGGGAAACAAAGGAAGGGAAATGAAACTGAGAGCACTACTGTTACCACAACGACTTGTTTCGAGCTACTAAACTAAACCAAAGTAATAATTTTTTTATTATCACTGCTTGATGATGTGCACTTGAACACCAAGACACAGAGACATGACAGCCAGAAATTTATTTCATATCCACTCCAGCATTCTGAATTCAGAAGCATAGGTACACGTATAATTTTTCTGACAGTCTTTTTTATATGGTTGCCGAGTGAGAGAGTTCAAGTTGACACTTCAAAGTTCAATTGTTGTCTGAACATTTAGTAGCCTGCCTGCACTTTTTCTAAAAGAATTTTTCAGTAAACATGCCCGAGAGACTGTACGTGTTCAATTGGATTTTCCCTCAGCACTATATAAGGGGAGAAAACTTACGTGTAAATATGATAACATGTACTTTTCATGTTAATACCATGAGTATTTAATTTTCCCAACCCTCTTCCCACAAACAAAAAAATATTTGGTAAAAACGGGCTAAAGGTCGTTAATTGCGCAACAACGCGAAAAAGACGATTTTATGGGAAGAACAATAATAATAGGTAGGTTTATTAGGTAAGCATGTATATATTTTGTGTTTGATGAAGGAAATTAATGGAATTTGGTTGGAAGAGCTCTTATAAGAAAGGCACTTTTGCTACTGCTTTTTAATGCTTTGTTGACAGAACGATTATTAAAATCAATAATGCCTTATGTGTATACACATAATATTGTACACTTGTACAAATTACACATTATATTATTACATATATACCTATATAGATTACAACAACGCACATTAAAGATAATTTTGCGTCTCCCTCTGAGAAAGCCACTAATATCTTATTTGAAATGCGTAGTAAAAGTACATTAGTGTTTTATGCTGAATTATTATGACTTTTTTAGGACTTACCAGGAAAAAAACTACTTATTATGTTTTGTTTGCTTTCCACTGCTGCTCCTGGTGCACTGCACTGTACAAATATGAAAAATAATTTGTGTGTATAGTATTTTGTACATATAAAAGGAACATTAACTGTACACTATTTGCGCTGCTGTACTCAAAGGATTAACAATGCAAAGTTAGAGACATTTAGAAGTAGAGTGGAAGAGAAATGAAGTTAAAAAACATGTTCTTATGCAAGACAAGTGGCAAAAAGCAGCTGCTGTTGATTCTGCTTTAGTTATCTTTTCTTTTTCTGGTTTACATCGCATCCTGCAGCCATACATGTGACTCATAGTTCAGAGTAGTATGGGTTATATGATAAAAAAACGCTTGGGAAGAAACACGAATATGGCTTGTATTAGAACGCTTATGTCAGATAGACAGCCAGACAAACAAAAATGACGGCTATATAATAATAATGTAGAATGATAGGCTTTTAAAAGAGTTCTTGTATTTTCTCATTTCTGCTGCTTGCACCTATGCATTCTTTTCTTTTTTTTCGATTTGGATTGGAGTTCGTGTACCTACACAACTATTCCTTGTTTACGCAGCACTACAAAATAGACAGTGAAGAAGAGTTGAGCTCTAGTAATAATGATGATGTTGGGAGTAAGTTTATGAAGTTTAAGTGAGTACCTCAGTAAATGCAACGCATAATCGGTTCGGCACGTCGAAAACATCCTTAGACTAAACATTGCATATAAAAAGGATGTATGTGTAGCCTAAAGTATTACTCACATTATTCACATATTTTTCTGTCTGTGGGATTGCTTATCTGTTTCTGTGAGTACATGTGCACCAACGCATATAAGTGTACATGAAACAGAAACATGATGATACTCATACCACCAAACCAAGCGATCACACAAAGGAAATCGTTTCAGTTCTCGCTCTCGTACCTCACATTGCAGAAATGTGTAATGTGAGGATAATCAATTTTTTGCCCAACTTTGTATTTTGCAGAGTTACATCATCATAAGCACACAGACCTTTCTTATCATCGGTATCTACTTTTGATACAGTCTTAATATTTAACTTTTAAGCGGCTTTTGGTTACTTGGTTTATATTTGGATAAGGTTGATGGATTAACGTATGGCCAACTTTGAACTTGTTGCTGCACGTGGGTACGAATCAATAAGTCAAATGATAGGATGCGAGTTATGCACATTAAAAATGTTATGGGATTCCTATTAGATAAATGTATTTACCTAATTGCTGTAATATGAATATGATTAGGTTTATTTTACAACATAAAATCTGCGACAGAAACACGCAGATCAGATTATGGTTTAGCTTCAAACTTGTTACTTGTACATAATTCTATTTTAGTTCTTAGTTACAATATGCCCTTCACTTAGACACACATGATGAACCAAATGCAAATAAATATCTTGAAGGGATAAATAATAAATGGGCAAGAAGCAGACCGTCAGAATAAGCGAGTTTTGATTCCACAAAGACTTCCATTTCTCATACATCAAAATAACTCATTGAAGAATTTTTGATTAGTCAGAAATGATATTCAAAACTGTTCACACGCACAGACACACAGTTTGGGTCGAAAATATGAGAGAGAGAACTGGTTTTACGCAAAGTATAAATTGGAAATGAGAAGTGTATTTTTGTTGTACGAAAAATATCAAGATGACCATAATACCTGGCCAGGTCTGAATATTTATGTACATATATGACTTAGACTGAACATCTTAGGGGTTTTGTGCGTCATACATGGCTTGACTGATGGCCAGTCTTAAAGTTTGTTGAAACTGAGATAGGAATGTCTATTGCACGTTCTTGGGAAACTACGCAAAATTTAAGATAAACGTTACAGGTACTTGCTCCATATAAATTATGCCCTTTGTACGTGATTGTCTGATAATTAATCGGTCAAATCCGAATCTGGTTTCAACTGCCTGTGCGAACTGAATTGGATGCATACTTTTAGAGAACTTAGCCACGAGGAAATTTTCCTGTTTCCAATTCCATCTACCTCCATTCCCATGAATCATTCCAAAGCAACCTGAAACTGTACTACAATATTTCTCTTTGTTGTATTTGAAGGAATTTTTCATTGAATTGTTTTAATAATTCGTATTAAAATGGCAGAATAATGATAGATGTACAACTCTTCAAAGAAAAATTTATGGAAAAAGTGGTTGGTAAGGTAACATATTATTATTTTTCGAAGATCCTCATAAAAGTGAGGTCGATATCAATTGAACCGACCCACGTTGCGTTGCGACGATTCTTGGCGGTAACGAAGCATTTTACTTGGGGAACAATTATTTCTAAGAGTTTTTTTTACATTATTTACGGTGAGTCATGTTTCAGGAAAATAAACTAAGAAATTAAAGTAGAGGAGAGATATAGGTCAGCACAATTGATATTATTGACAACCAATCGTTTTACTCGCCTACAAAAAGTAGCAGACAGTTATTATTTTTTGTTGCTTATGCCTAATTGGTACAAATTGTCTTCTGAAAAGGTAATAGGTTAGACCACGGAATGATGTGTTTGGAATTTCCAACCCTTTTATGACCAGTACCTTTTTCTCTGGTGCACCTGTCCAATATTTTAAGAATTACACGTGACGCATCATAACCCCTATCCACCAAGATTTATGTGCAATTGCAAGTTCTAAAATAATTCGTGTTTGCACTAAAATGTTTTTTGCCAACTGCCTTGCAATCCACTGGAACCTGTGCAATAAAAATTCATCAACTTCATCCACAACCCTGGATAGCATGTCAAAACATGCTACACGCTTCCAAATTATTTACTTCACAAAGCAATAAGTTAATGTAAAATTAAGCATTTTTTACGCTTTGCTGTCTTGTTCAAAATATTATATGACTTTTCCTTTGTAATAATTAAGCGGGGCTTCGTCCTAGAATATAGTATGCAGAAACGTACTTACACGATATTGTTTAGGTGTACAGCAAAAAGTTTGAGTACGAATTTTGACAAATAAATTTATTGCTTCCTTTTACATTAGGATTATATTTTTTATAACTTGATTGTTAATTCAACTAGACTAAATGTGTAAATGTAATTAAGCCGGGCAAGTTGATGCTTCACACTGCATATGTTAAATTATTATGATGATGCATTTGAATACGCTATCATCCATTAACTGGCAACTAGCGGTCACCTACCTAGTTAGTCAAAATGCTTCCAAAGCACAATACTTGAAGTTACCCTTGCATTCCAAAAGGAAACCAAATTTCTTAAGGACAATTTCAACAATGAAAGGTTGAGTAGCCGATATGATGTAAACTTGTTTCTTCATCTTTCAATGCTCAAATTGAGCAGCTCAATACTGGTTTATTCACTTACCTTTGTTCGTATTTGTCATTAGCTACCTGGCTTAATGCGGTAATGGCTAACTATAGGGTAAGATTTTTTATGCTTCAGCCATTCCCACAGAAATATAATTTAAATAGCATTCCTTTGTGACTGTCCCATCATGAAACATTCAAAAGTTACGAATCGTTACCAATACACCCCATTTCTTGTACACCCGCTTTGGAATATTTGTTATTGACAAGTTGTCGCCAGCAAATTCACACACGTAAAATACGGTCAAGTACAGTAGGATAAATATTATTCAGGTAAGTTACAAGGTTTCACATAATAATATGTCGATGGATTTATGTGTTGGACAGGCTTCAAATGGAAATATTACAAAGGGAGACTTCGGGTAATGTAAATAATTGAAAATTAACGCTCTTTCAGGAGAATCTCTAAAAATTCAGTTTGCCCGGTACACCTAAAAATTTCCATAAATTTCAAATTTGGTGGAATTTGTGAGATCATCTCAATGAGATACGCCTTTGTCCACGTGCCCATTTATGTATTGAAGAGTCGCACCTTCCTTTTTTCTTGCTTATGGGTTTGTTACTATTTTATTCTGAAGAATATGCTTTTACCATGGCCTTAGAGTGCAGAGATCTTTTCTTACTAGCTTGATAAAATCAAGTAAACATAATCAAACACAGTGTTTCATGGAAAATTATAGACCACTTTAACTGTTTCTGCCGTATAATGTATGTAGCAGAAAAGGATAGAAAATAATGTAGTGAAACACGTGTCGATGCAAAAAGTTAAGCCCTATGCTAAAAACAGGTTTTCCATTCAAAGCAAAAAATAACTCACTCAGACGTCTGTCGCGATTGCGTTGACTTGAACTCTCCATACAATTACACATTTCTTTTTTTTTCATCCTGTAAAAATCTATAAATATTAGTTACCTACTTTATTTTACCAAAATAATCTCATGTTGTCCTTAGTACGACACACCAGATACCAACCCTACAGCTACATATACTTAAGAATATTTTCGTCTAAAGCACTTTGAAAACTTACAAGAAAAGAAGATCATGCAATGTGCAATGCATAAACATAGTACTCTTTCTAGTAAACATATTATAATTTTACTTACCTTGGTTGATGTAACCTGGAATTCATACTTAATATATATAATAGCAATAACATACCTTTTGTGAAATAATAGATGCGTTTATGCTTCTGGCCAAACTGCTACCAGACAGGTACTATAATAATAGGTATGATAGCACTGAAATATGAAATTAGGACGGATTCCAATAATCATAAACTTTTTTAAAGCTAAAAACAACACACTTCAACTTGAACCATGCGTGGTTTAATTAGACCTTATGCATTTAGATAGTAGAATGATATACGGCACATGTTCTCTAATGTCATTTTTTATAAACTTTTATCAATTTACTATTTTTTGCTCTTCACACCTCAGCAGGAAATGTTATACCAATTGCGTATTATTATGTACATATTTACATCACGAATGGCACGACTCATAGCTGATGATTATGTCCATGCAATATTTTGTTTTCGTTGCTCATTTCCATTTATGAAAAGAAAAAATAGATATGAATAGGTACTTTGCTATAAGCTGGAAGGTGTGAGTGACTGCATGATGACGGGATTCCCCTTTCGTCCTTACACCTCCCCCTTCCAAATAGCATCGTCAATGGAATACCGTAGTACCTGCGTCACCACTTTTCAGACAAGTTCCTCTTCATTAGCATTTTTCCCGAATTGCCTAAAAACAGCAGACAACTTGTTAGTCTGTACTGGATGGGGTTCTCCGTGATTACTTTAATACCTCGTACAGGTGAAGCAGGATGAGTGCCAAACTGGCTGTGATAATTTCTTCGAACTGATCAATGCTGCCCACCAGTCATTCCCTTCACAAGGATCAAATACGATCACTAAACCCTACTGATATTTATACAAAACATGACTGTGAAAGGCATTCCATTTTTCAGTTAACTTTGTCTTTGGAACTGGGAGTACAAATAGGGCAAAAAAATAACATTTTTGGTTGCTATAAATTTTTACTGGTATGTTATAATTATTAAGTGACACATTGTTAAATGTCAATAACCGCATCGTCAACATGATTAGATTTCCAAATGATCTTTTGAGGGTTGCATTTCCCGGAAACATTATTCTCTCTAGCAAAAAATTGCTGTCATTATTTTTATCTCCAAGAATCCCAGTCTCTGTGTTTACCGCTGCCTTTTTGTCAGTTTTGATAAGTTCTTGGACAGCATTGGATATAACAACAGATGCAGCTTTAAATAATGAAGTCCTTACAATAAACAGAAAGTGTCAGTTTTCCTCGTTTGATTATATAGTAGTTGGTGCGGGTGCTGCGGGAATGGTGGTTGCGACAAGATTGGCAAATGCGTCTCAAGACTCAAGAATTCTCCTATTAGAAGCTGGGGGCGAGGTGAGACAACCTTACGAAAATAGTTAAAATGCAAATTTCGCGTTTTTTAAAACGTTTAGTTATTTTTTCAGAATATTTAAATGCGACATTGTATTTTAAATCTAGCCTTATCTTGTAAACTACCTTCCTGTTTTGGACTTCAGTTTAATGGATCAGCCGGCTAACACATGGATGTACAAATCTATCCCTCAGAATCATTCGTGTGGCATGTGTGCCAACAATGTAAGATGATAATGATAAGCAGGGTAATTATAAGATGCAGCAAAGCATCATGCAAGATTAATTGGTGTGAGATTGAAATGAAATTAGAAATTATATTATGTACTATCTATTAGGTAACGGTTACTACCGGAGGAAAAATGCTAGGTGGCTCCACCTCAACGAATTTCATGTTGTACGCGAGAGGAAACAAAGAAGACTTCAACAGGTGGGCTGAGGATGTAGGGGATTCTCAATGGAAGTATGAAAATTTGTTACCATACTTTAAAAAGTCTGAAGATTATCACGGTGCCTATGCACATGACCCTTCCTCTGCAAAATATCATGGGAAGGGTGGCCTTCTCAACGTAGGCACTCATGACCATATGCCTGGCGTTGAAGATTTCTTAGCTGCTGGTGTGGAGAAAGGGCATACGGTTGGG
>JAHZMV010005525.1:0-13509 GCA_027743765.1 Coecobrya sp. COE2
CTATACCTAGTGGTACCACAATGAATGATATCGAAAAAAAGTTGATTTTCTAGCTTTGTGTTTATTATTCAGCCATAAAATTTTACACACAGATACACAAGTACCATAAGTTTAAGAAAATGTCATGAAACCTTAAAGCGCCCCCCTCTTGCTTTCACAAACACCTTAAGTCTGTCACACCACTCCATTGATGCGGCACGCGCCATCCCCTGGGAGAAAAGTGGCCATTCCTGGAGCAGGTAGTTTTTTCGGATTCCAAACTTTTTTGCCGAGTAGCGGAGACTTTAGGCTCCAACTTCATCCAATGTCCTTGGTTGAAGAGAGTACTGGTAAGGGATTTCACCAGCAATCGGTATGTCGCTCAGATAGCGCTTCATACTGACTTTTCACCCCTTTCTCCACAAAATGCAGGCAATCCTTGCCGTTCCAGATTACCCCGGCCCAAACCATCACATTTCCAGGATGATGAATCCTGTAAACTCGCCGCTTCGCCTGGGGGATCCCAGAAGATGACTGAGCATATACCCGGTCTGTTTGCTTGCTGGCGGAAGCCTCACCGGTAAAAATCTTCTTGTCAGTGAAGAGGATCCGATTGCACTTTCATTCCCGTGCCGGCATAACAGACTTTTGCTTCTTTCTAGTCTTCTTGTCTTCTGGTCGACAGTCAGTAAATGACAAAGTATATTTTTATAAAGCCTAGAGTCCCAGGTTATGTTTTAAGGCCCGGTTTATAGTCCTGCGCTATGTTTTTAGTTGTAAAGCCAACTTTCTCTGAGATCAGCATGGATTTCTGCGAATCCGTTCACGTAACACCTTTGTCAATGCAGGAGCGTGAGTGGTGCGTGGACCTCCTGGACTTTTACGTTTTTCGATGGTACCAGTATCCTGGTATCGTTTAACGGTGCGGTGGATGAGTTTCCTTCCGATTCCAGAAGTTTTAAAATTTTTAAAATTTCCTTATTTGTCTTCTCATGGCGATGATTGTGAACAATCGACGCACGCTTAATACCCGCCTCAGTTATTCGTATGTAAAAAACCCTAGGAAGTGAGCTGATTAGGGAAGGATATTTTAGAGTTTCCTCTTTCAAATAAGCTATCACTTACCTTTTTCCGTCCATTAGGACCAACAGAACAATTACTTAAAAGTTGATATCATTCATTGTGGCACTACTAGGTAATACCTGTAGTTTCTTTTTCAAGAGTTACTTTTTAATTGCTATTCTCGTAATATTAGTTTCGGGAAAAATTATAAACAATTCAGCTAACCATACAAACCTAACATGTTTTATATTTGTTAACAGTTATATATAATATATTACTAAAATGTGTATAATTCCGCTATGTAATACTAATTTTCCTAACTTTTAAAAAATAAATAATTTACCCTATTATTTCACTATTCGATTAAAAAATTATAAAATTATGGCATAATTTTTATTCTTTAAATCCCCCGTTTCAATAGTCATGCTAACTATTAAATTTATTACACAACAACAAAAAATGGACTTTCCCAAAAGAATCCCCAAAACATAGAAGCCTTATTCATTGCATGACTTTGAAATCATTCCGTTCATGGATGGCGTCGTATATGCGGCACATATCTTTTGAACTCGTCAGCTTTTCCTTATATAATACGGTTCATTGTCTAGTTTGCCCATCATTCCAATTCTAACCGCGATCGAAACAACAACACTGTCCGTTTATTAATAAATTTTTCCAAAGTTGCTACCAAATTTTTTTTTCTTGAGAGACATAACATGGGTGGAGAAAAGGCAGCCAGGCTTCAAGATAATATTTCTGAAAAGACTATATACACCGTGGTGCATTTTCAGGATTACCTCCTACAGCCAGTTCACAAGGAAGTGGAAAACAAAGACTATATTCCGGAATTGATTATTATCCTCGGTTTTGTGATGGCAGTGGTTTTTCTAGTCGCGTGGTTGTTCTGTTCCTCTATTTAAAACATTTGAGAAAAATTTATAGTTGGGGAAAATTCTGTTTCACAATATCAGTTAATGGATTACAATATTTAGATGAAACGTAAAGGCTATTGAAAATATCATCCTTGTGCCAATATAAAACGTCTAAAAGTTATAATTATTTTTTACATACTTTTAAGTGGAATATTGGAGTCGCAGATATTGTATCTGAACTGAAATTTTACGAAAATTTTCAAAAAACATAGAAAAGACACGATCTTCTCACATTACCAAATTGGTTTGTAAGTTTCAATTTATTATAGTTATTAGTTATTAGTTTTAATGGAAATCAAGGACTTTAGTGTAAACTGTCAGGCATCAAATTATTGCAAATTTGCATTCATATGGCTAACATCAATTTCAATTATTTTTGTGGAAATATTAGAAGAAATTGTTACGAAACGTAAAATTGATAAGCAAATTTAGTACTCATATAGCATCCGTAATGCACCTCACGTAAGGTGTCATATTTATTTATTTCCATTTTCTATTTGAAATACGCGACAGGGGAGCAAAATCCTCTATGAGTTTATCATTATGCTTAGAAGGTCATCACACTATGCTACGTCGGTGCATTAAATAACCAAAATAATATTCCTAATACATTAAAGACCCGGAAAGTGGAATGCTGCTATATTCCAGACATGCCTCTCTTTGAGTTACGTAATCAGACAGAATGAGTGCTGTTAAGTATGGTTGACTCAACATCAAAAGTTTTTTTTTTCGGTTGTCCTTTGAAAGAGTGCTTTGTTAGGAAAATATATGAAATTGGGGACGTAAATCGGCTTAATTTTCACCAAGGATCTTAATTCCTATCGGTGGTTACTTTTGATATACCTTTAGATAGCAACAAGATTGCCAATTTTATCAGCTTGTGGTAGCACTCGTATCGTTTGACAAACAACGACAAACAGAATCATGCGGATTTCCTCCCATAAAAGTATAATTGTGTCTACTTGAACGGAATTACGGTACAGATTTTTCTTGTAAAAGGGAGAAAAGGTTGGATTCAAATCTGATTCCAATTTATTGACAATCTGACCATATAACGCGGTACGACATTTACGTTCACGTTATATATACTTTGTAGCGGATTTACTTGTCTTTTAGGAACATTATATATTTGTTACGTAAATAAGAAAAAAGGGAGTAAAAACCAAAAAGGAAGGAGTACGTTCCTTCCATGTTAATTATTTTAGAGTTAATAATTATCTTTAAAAAATTGATGGAACTTGAGACTATGAATAGGCGATTACAATATGTATCCAGTTTTTTGATAACGTTCTTCTACATGGGAGCATCATACAGTTTATGAAAGTGAAAGGCCTCCCATAATATTTCCACCAACGGTTTTTTCACGTCAAAATAAATTATAAATATGGATGAAAAGAGTCAGTCTGGATTCAGGCGCCAAAAAGGGAACATGGGTTGAACTGTTTGAATTTTCTGTTAGTTAATTTTCATAAATAAATTGAGAGCAGCGAGGACTGTGTAGGAGTAAAGGGAAATAAAAATCAAAACTATGAAATTGATGGAAATGAAAATCCCCCCTTGACAAAATAATTTTCATCTTTGCGTGTTAGAGTAATGGATTCTAGGGATAAATATTTGGCAATTACCTAGATGACAAAGTCGCGAATTAAAAATATTTCAAACTTTTATTTTTGGAAATCAATTACTATAAAATGATACATTGAAAATTAAATTTGTCACAGTCAAAAATTTCCATTTTTCACCAATTTCATTGTTTTGATATTTAGTAACCGTTATTCCTTCACAATTCCTGTCGTATTATTAGTTTGAGAATTAATATTAATTAATTTTCTACAGCACTAAAAGTTTCCCTTGGCTTCAAAATTGTAGTCTTCCCGCAAAAATTACAAAACAGACTCCAATTTGGGGCGTTGAGAATGGGCATTTTTTATGTCCGGTGCTCCATTATTTTCCATGAGTACAGACTGAACGTAAAGCTATATACATATGCTGCTTTCACAAGAAACCATTAATGATTTCACTTCCGATTAGTCACATTTTTATTCAAGGTTTAAAGAAAACTTTACACGTGTTCTTATGTCGTTTATAATTTTCAGTATGAAGTTAATCCACATTACCATAATTACGTATTACACCAAGAATGTCAGAACTTTCAAAATTGATTACTCAAGTAAAAGATATTTGTACTTCCAATTTTACAACATTTCCTTCCCCATATTATTTCAGGGTCGTTTCATTTGTGTCGGTGTATTATATAATTGCATGTATGTGCAATATTTTTATATTTCCCATGAATTACTTTTTACCTCACTGCGCATTATTATTATTTTTCGTCATTTAAATAACAATAATTTTGTGATTTCTCTTGACAAATTGCTGTTGTCACAAGAACCTGTAACCCGGTTTATTAGTAAAGCAGAATGCCAAAATTTGTAGATTTCTCGGCGTTAATTTTCAGCTATAGCTAACTCGTATTTAAATTTAAAATACAATGGTATTATATTTCAAAGTTGGAAAGGCGGGAAATTTTTTTTTCAAGTTGTCTGTCTTGATGATTTTAACTTTATTCTCAATATTAAACCCTATTTTGTTTACATGTTCACAGTGCACGATACTAGGTGAACTAACTTATTTTTACAGCAAACTGTAACACGAGATGCCATAGAACCCACATTTTTCATTTCTGTTGTCACTCTCAAGCTGCTCAGGTTAATCTGATACTACAGAAAGCAATTATAAACTAGGTTAGTAAACCATTGGTTAGGAGTACCAACTTGTCTACTCTTATGTTCACTTAATTAGTCAACTGTCCAAACTGCACAAATTATACACAATGCTTTATTATACATATTTGGGTAATTGAGAACAATGGATTGTTTTTTCCAATAAAGTTTGGCTTGTTTCCAAATAAAATAAATCTTGTAGCTATTTAAAGCCTGAATAATTTTCCTCTGTCCACAAATCTGTTTTCAATTTTTTTAAAGTCTCGTTACGATTATCCCATTGAGTACCCTATGTAGAAAATATAATTAAGATTTAATAATTTGAAGTCTAAAAACTATAAACATTTTACTGAGTTCCTTACAAATTATATTAGCGTTAAATGTTGACATTGCTGTATGTTCGCTCATAATAATTATCACTAATTTCAAAAATTTTAGTAAGTAACAAGCCCATGTCAGTTTTAATTTTCCTTCCAAACAATTGGAAAAAATGTCTTTCTTTGGAAAAGCATGTAAACATATCATTACCTAGGTATATTATAGCTGTCAACCAAAACAATTGGTTATTTCGTCCAAAAAATAATAATCAAACTGAATAATCTCTCCTTGTCAAATAAAGCCAACAGGAATAACGTAGCAGGAACTAAAAGTGCTGACATCGTTTCATCTTGTAAATACATGACATTAGAATGTCACAGTGCCAATCATGTTTCAACTCATGTAGAACAAAATCATACGTATTAACCCCAACACGTAAACTACAAATAAATATCCACACGGCATAAAACTGTCAAATAGAAATGTCAAGATAGAGTCATCTAATGTCATCGATATAATATTTAGTTTGAGTGATAAAACAAGAGATTAGATTTCCCAGCTAAATTATTGTGTATTCTCCACGACATTTATATTGTTTGCCGTCGTACAACAAGCTTGTTAGGAAACAAGGGAAGATATTCTTTGGGGTGTTTTGGAACGCAACACTAATAAATGACGTTGTGGTTACACAAGAGATATTGATACACTTCCTCATTCCTTCCAGGGGATAATCAATGGCTACACTGAAAAATACAACGTTTAACTGCAATGACTGCAGTTCCATGCATGTCAACTAGAAAATATATACCAGAAATTTCACATGGTACACTAAAAAGTGATCCAGATATTAGCACATGCAACCCTCCAGCGTAAAGGGGATATAAACGATAAAAGCCGAAGCGAAGGTACACGAAGCTAGCTAGCTTGGGGATCAGCAATACAATGTGTATATTTTCTATTTGTGGTCTGGTCGCCGTACTTCTTTTTAGCGGAGCCATACATCGACTTTCACTTTCATTGCACCGCTGTGTATTATTACGTGAACACCTGAACACTCCACAGCTCCACGAGTTTTAGAAAGTGAGAAAAAATGTAGGGTTTCCGGGTTTGGTAGTTTTTTGTGTTGAAAAGAATTTTTTTTGTGGAGTATTTTTTTAAAAAATGGCTGACCGTGTAGCACAAGGGAGAAGAATACAATCTGACGGCGAACTAAGTGACTTGCCACCTTGCCCCAGTCAACGGATGGGACCGACAACGGGTGTAATTGTAACCCGTTGTGTTATTGGTCTGGTGATTGTACTGACAATTATTCTTATTCTTACTTTGCTCTTTAAATAAATTAAGTTTATCTTTCTGTGATTCTACTTCCGGGTAAGCAATTTTATTTCTGAAATAGCTTTTTTATAAACAGTCAAAAAAAACTTTTATCGAAATGGTGTGCGTGATATTAGAAGATATTTAAAAAAACAAATTATAATAATTCAATTGTATTTTGGTATCTTTCAGATTTCACAATGGGTTCCCGTGGCGGAAAATAATCGCAGGATTATGGAGGCTACTGACCATCAGCATTAACTGATCTGGATCATAAAAATAACGTCGGCAGAAGTAAGTTGATTTTTATTTATTTTTTATTTACTCCTACCTTTCCCATTTTTTTGTGGTCAAGATTTTTGATTTGAAGTAAGCCATATCTGAAATTAGAATATTTCACGTTCACCTATCGAAACGGTCATTAAAATAATCCAAGGAGTAGGCTACCTATAGGGGTAAATTGCAACAAAACAAAACCGCTTAAAACTAATACTTCATCCAACCTTTAGAGCTACACTTTCATCATGAAAGTTTCATGGTAGCTAACCCCAACATAATATTTTCGTGAAATGCATATTCAGATTCTTGGTGAAATTCATAAGTACAGCCGCCAGCAAAATTATATTGCATATCCGCTGGAAAGGAGGAAAAAATACTGAAGTGTAGATTTGAATAAGGGGCAAGGCATAATGATCCTACTTACATGGAAATTTCCATCATCTAAGTTTTTGGGCACACTAGCCGCGCGCGTACAAAAACTAGTTGCGCCTTTTACCATGATATTACCACGTCATTTTGATAAATATACTAGCTGTATAAATGCAATGCTACACTCTGACGTTCCCAGTAATGCTTTCTCCACTCTTTAGTACAAAGCGGTTTACACACAAAGAGTAAGTGTTTGTGCGGCATTAACGCCAGCAAGCCATTTATGTTGTGTTTGAATCAATACAACTGATGTTCATTTTCCTTGACCATCAATCAATATAATTATGGCTTCCAACACCCAGAAACTATTTTTCCCTGTTTTTAGGCTAAACGAACAATAAGCCTTTGTTCAGGAAATAAATAAATTGTCGGTCTCGCTTCACATTGAATTTTTTTTGGAAAGTATGCAAAGCAGGAAGTAACTTGAGGAAAATGAGGGGGGAAAATGTTTGTCTCAGAAAAAAATGCCCTTATGGATCGGGAAAGTAAGAGTGGAAACGAAAGTTGGAAATTATGGGCTACTTTTAGAAAAAAGTTTATTATTTTTTGGTTGTTCCGTGTATAAAATTATAGCAAATATTATTGGCATTATGTACGCTGGAATGCATACCATCTCACGGTATAACTTCCTACATCTGTATATAAAGATGCAAGTAAATCCTCTTTTATGTAAGCTCTCTCCGGGTAGCCACAGTAGCAATTTGTGATAGGTAATAAATTTTATTGTCAGTAGAACATCTTTAAAAAGAGAAAAAGAAATATATAACCGCTGTAATTACTAGTTACACTCCTTTGTACAAAACTGAAAGTGGAATCATTAAGTTGGATTTTATTCCGGAATGGAAATAATTTCCTGAGCTTGTACCCACACATAATGACCGTCTCGGTTTTTATTAGATGGAAAACTTTATGAAGGCTCCTATTGTTATTCGAAAGATGCATACCGACAAATTGTGGTTAGGTAGTAAAATCCTAATAGCGTTTTTAATCTACTTGTATTTTCATCAATATTCCTGCAAGTTGGAAAATTACATAATTGTCAGTGTGAAATCAAACCTGTCTTTAGAGATATAAGCTTCCAAGTATATTTTTCCGTACGTGGAAAATCTTCCAAATATCCCGGCAAGCAAGAAATCAAAAATATGCATGTTTTTAAAAAAATGTTCCTAGTTTACAAAAAAGTTTAAAAGTTTTTCAAAAATGTTCGTAGTTGTCCAAAAAAATATACTTAGTTTTTCTTTAGTTTAACAAAATTATCCCAAATTTTCAAAAAAATATTCCTAGTTTTCAAATTATCCCTGCTCGCCCTTCCCACTGTAATATCAGAGATATCCTAATTTTTAAAAACAAATTCCTTGCTAGAATACCAGAAATTCCGGTAAAGTCTCTGAGTCGTGTAAGATTTTCCATGTACGGTTGATAAATAATCTATAAGCTCTGAGTAAAAGCAAGTTTGACTTCAAAGCAAACCAGAAAATAATGACGTCTTAAACACAACCGTTTTTGTTTGTGATGTAATTGAACTGCTATAAAAAAGAAAGCGGAATGAGAAAGTAGACACCAGGCCTCTGGAGCTTTTTAGTTTAACAATGAGCAAAAAGTGGCACCATTCATTCTTATGGAAAACACGTGGACAGAACAAAAGACGTTTTATGTGCAAGGACAAGAACAATAATTTTGAAAAGACACACTTAACCATTAATTTGTCGTATCACAACCCAGTTTATTGCTGCATTCACCTCTTTCCTGAAATAAAATAAATATCCGCTCAGCAATCGTCAGTGAATTGATGGGTAATTATTAACTACACACGTGGGGAAATGGGATAATAAAAATAGACACTTGTGTCTATACAAAAAATATAATATCGATATAAATGTCTCTACAAATGAAAGATAAGTTTATGACAATAGGTTATTTTCTTGAAAAGGGTATCTACGGTTGAGGTCGTAATCACGGGAAGGTGATAACATTGTTAAGTAAAATATTTACGATTTCTTTGGTTCATTCTGCTCATCCTTCCATTTTACGTAAGGGATATAACCACTTCATTTTTCCGATACCACCAAAATGTAAGAGTTGAGAGACAATAAAATAATAAATTAATGCTGAGCTGTGGATAAAAAAAATTAATGGAGGTTTTTTCTACTTCAAACGGCATAATTACAACAAACTTAATCGAGTGTTTTCTTAATTTCTTTTAACAGTCAGTGATATGGTCTCTGTACAACAAAAATTTATGAGATGAGAGTAAGCATAAAAATTTCAACTTTATCTTAAGTTCCTGCCGAGAAAAATAACTTTATTTGGTGATAATAAAAGTCAGCGTTAACTCATCAGCCTTGAGAGTAAATACGATGGTTTTAATCTTAATTTGCCAGTAACCTAGTCATTAAAACGTAGCCATTTTAATGGCATGTAGAACCACGAAAAATCCTTTGCAGAAAATCTTCGTAAACGTCGGTCATTCGAGACTTTTACGCCCGTCATTACACACCCGTTCAATCTGAAAACAGGATCCTTATTCCCAAAAAAACAATAGAAAAACCACGTGATCAGGCAAAATAAGCTTGACTTGGCGTTTAAATCGAGAAATAGCGGTAAGATTTTCTAATCAGATGCGGGTGTATAATACAGATGGTGCATAACCACCATTCTAATCAAAGTCGTAATCGGAATGACGCACCAAAGTTACTAGATATAATATGGAACATGCTTTTTTTCATTTGTGGTTTGAACACTTTCCTTTTCCAGAGATTGTTCCTGGTTGGTAATCACTTTTTTATTCAGGTCGAAACCTATGGTCAGCTAGTGTCTTAGATGGCATTATAGATATTTTTTTAGAAAAGAGCATTTCAAATAACTCATCGTTTCTAAATCAATAACAGAATGAGTGAAAAATATCGAAACAATATTGTTGCTCCTTGTGCAACCTTTCTACTTGTTCATTTGCTTCTTGCTGTTTGTAAAAAGTCAATGCCGCTTAATAATTTTCACACAAACAGCTTAGTTTATAGGGTGATCTAATAAGGGAAAAATCAATGGCTGCATTTGACTGCATAGTGCTTGGAATAAGGAAATTACGGCAACAAAAGAAATTATGTCAATGCAATGGACGAGTAATTTACTGGCACGTGTTCTTTCCTTTGACATGTTGCCACAATCAACCTTATTTGGAGGAGTTGTTGTTTCACGTTAAAAATAATCCGATTATGAGACACTCGTTATTACGAGCTATTACTCTGAGCTTGCTTGAGGTATCGGAAAATAGGTAATGAGTCATCCATCTCATTTTATATTAATTAATCGCGGTAAAAGCACAATGACCCGAGGAAAGAATAATACCTGAATTGAAAATGCATCTGATTTTTGTTAATTGTATTGCCTGAATATTGCTAAACACTTTAATAAAGACTGATTACAATTACAAAATGCATTTACTTAAACATAAATATAATTCAAGCATAGATTAAAACAAATAGGGTGTGCGGTGTGATGCACTGGGTGGCGTTGGATATTGGAGGGTCTTCAATCTATTTAGTGAAGTTGGTTAGGATGATTGGAATTGGGCATAAGTGAATTGAATGTGATATGAATAAAAGACAGGGGTTCTGGAAGGTGAAAAATTATAATGCGTTTGTGACTTCTTGCAGCAAGAGTATGAGATGAGTAATAACTTAAAAGAACGCTAAGCAGAGAGTTGGTCTGAAAAAGAATATTACTGAATTTATTCTAAAGGACAAGGAAAAAGGACTTGACTTTCTCAGTAGGCTGCAGAATCAGAAGTGTTAATATTATGAATGTAGAGACCAGATTACAAGTTGGGTTTCATGTCAAAACTAGGTTACACGTGTAAATTACGAACAAAGGAATAAAGAAAAAACTGAACTTGGAAAAGTACAGAAAAATATGACGTTGATACATAATAGGATTAGAGCTTAATTTTAGGTACATATGATCAATAGATCACACTAATTTACATAAAATGCATATTAAAAAGCGTACACATTTTACAACCAGAATTTATGCAGTTCACAAAATAGTGATATTTTGTCTGAATGAGCATAGGGAGAAAAAAAATGTTTCCAACAATAGCATAGGAATTGCACACTGGCACTATTACACCATCATTTTTCAAGTCTGTAATCCCACACATGTTACTTGTTTTCCATTAGGTCATCTATTTTTCAATGCACTCTCATCATCAAAACCACAAAATATTTTATATCACTTTCCAAAGTAAAACGCCTCATTATTCTTTTTTTGGCAAGATGATAAACAAGCGAGGTAAAGTTTTAACGACAGACATAAAATCATCCTAGTATATATCTTTACGAGGGAGCATCCGGTAATTGCAATATATAATACGTAGAACAGACTCCATCCCCATTTATGCCACTTGTAGTATTTCTGTTTATCATTTCACTGGAAACTGTAAACCACGCAAGAGAAAAACCCGCCTCGAAGTCGCAGGAAGACAACCGGAAGAAAGCAGAAAATAAATGGAGTGGCAGATGAAGAGAGTGAATGCAGCAGGAATAAAGATTTAGTACAGCCAAGAAGAGTTTTGTTTGGCAATTATTTCCCCCTATCGCCACTGTCACTTTTTACTACCTTTTAACTCCTCAGAACTAAGATTGCTTTGGTTTTAGTATATATTTTTGTGTCCACTGGCGATTATACAGGTCAACTTGTAAATTCACTGTCATTCTGATTTGAGACATGAGCTAGGTTGCATCCAATCAATTTTTATTCTGTTTATCTGCAAGAAAGACTAAATCCATAGTCTACACTTTTGTGTAAGTTGTGATTAAATATGCGGAGAGAATATCGTCTCCCGCGAAGAGTACACTTATTACGTAGGGATAGACGGGAGCGGGAAAGGATAGCTATTCCTAGGATAAGTGTAACGCCTCCGTCTCCCGTAGAAACAATTGGAAATAATAGGAATGACGTTGAGTGTCAGGAGGAAATTCCAAAGGAAAGGATACCAATAATTTGGCTTATTGTATACCTCATCTTGGTTTTTATTCTGGTAGTTTCTGGTTGGATATATTACCGCTATTATTAACACAACCTGAGTTTACAAGTTGGTCTCTTTCCGTTTACATTTTTTACAAGATCTGTTCAATAAAGCGGTTTCGTTTATTCTCGATTTGGAATTGAAAAGTTTTAAAGGATTAGTAGTTTTAATATAGAATTTGGCCCAATCTGGGAACATGAATTTTGAAGTGAATGTGGCGCAAAAGGTGTTAATTTATTTTCGGTAAGTTGAACATATTTAAGTGTACGTTGAAATTACGAATTAACTTTATCTTACTCAAATTTATTTTCCCACCCTAAAAATCCAATATGCTTTATTAGATTAAGCATGTGTTGTAAAAGGGAGAGCAAGAAAATTCAAGTTGTCCAGAAGAAAAAAACATTTTTGGTTCACTGAATGAGACAGAAAAAATCTGGCTAGATAAATGAACACAGGACTGGAATCTGGCTAAGCGAAAGGTAATTGTTTTTTATATTTAAATACATTCACTACAACATGCGTGGTAGTTTTTTTTAAAAAAGTGCTAGGATTTTTTTACAAAGATGTCCAGCTAGTTTAATATTACATGAATGGATATGTCTTGCTAATATAGAGTCAAAACGGGTATATACATTTTATATACATAATATATCAATACAGCTGATTGTGTTACAGCTTAATCATCAAAATGCTCCAGGTAGAAATTCGTATGAAACGAAAATTGTAAGAGAATCTTGCGATTCTAAGCGTGTCTCAATGTTGTCATGGACGGCAGTAGCAGGAATCGAATGACAACCTACTATGGTAATTAATTAATATCCGGTAGCACTTATTGCAAAGGTTAGCCAGCAGGATGTAGGTTGAGAGTCATCGTGGCATCACTCATATTCATTGCCTTTTGTCATCTGCAATTCTTGGGGTAATATGAAATCTTCTCGTGACATGCCGATACGCCTCTCTCAAGTAATTTTCTACTAATCTCCCTTATATGTATGATGTGTTAGAATCGATAGCTTTCCCTTTGATGTGGTTTGATGTGGTATCATCCATCTAAATCATCCACAAACAAATTTTTTAATTCATCCAGAAAGTGAGATTTTTTTGAGTAGCGTTCTGTATAACATACTAGATTGGGGTACTAAGTTCATGACGTTATAACATTTCATGGTTGGGGAAATGGTTTATATGCTTACTGTTAGTCACCTTATAACTCGAATAAGTACGATTTTCACGACGACGACGATTAAAGTTTTAATATAATTATGGCGAGGTACATTTTTGCTCTGTTTGAACATTTATAATAATAATGAATTGTAACACGGGATTGTTAAGTAGAAATTTGTTTTATTGAGATAAGGCCAAGCTTTCGAACACTACTGTATTCTTCATCAGGGCAAATTATGGAAGAATAAACAATATCAAGTATAGTTAGATAACTATTGTACATAAA
>JAHZMV010005526.1:0-14470 GCA_027743765.1 Coecobrya sp. COE2
TTTATATTTCGGAGATAAAAATAGTGAAATTTATTTTAAATTATTTGCGTGCAAATTTCCAGGTTTTCCCCCCATTGTATTTTCTATCTCTCGAAAAAAGACATACTTAGTTGTCGCGAGGTGTGCAAACAGTGGCGTCTCCATGTAGACTATTTTCTCGGAAACAATGCCGTTGTTCGGCCTGCTTTCGAGGAACCTTGGCACACCGGAAATTACAAGACGGATTTGGATTGTCGAGACGTGAAGAGGTTTTTTGATGAACAAATTTTTCGTTTTGGACATTAAATGCCGGACAAATTTTCTACTAGGGTGGACAAGATGTTATTGGAAGTACCTAATTATCCTGGTTGATGTCCAATTGTTGGAAGATCGATGACGACAATATTCTGGCAAGACGAAGCTGGATTCGAATTAAATGATGACGCACATGGAAAGTTTCTTGACTCGTTTGGAAAACACGTTTGGTGTTTGGATATTATGTTTTATAGATAGACACAAGTGAAAACCTTCAAAGTGATACTGGCGATGTTGGCTCTTGTTCCTAATTTGAAGAAGCTAAAGGCTCGTATCATTTTGGACTACGAAGTGGGCGACATTCCAGCAATCATGGCGGAAGTGGCGGAATATCTGGAAACGCCGAGTGCAACTCAAATGGTTCAGAGGCATCCAAAGTTGGAAACGTTGGATTTGAATGTGACGGGATTAGGTTGTTTGCGCTGACCACTAAACCTGTGCAGAGTTTGCAAACTGACTACTTGCCACCGGTCCATATTTCGACGCCGGAAACATCGTGGATCTTTCCCTGGAAATCGACTCGTATGCTGGAGTGATTAAAATATTAAAAATAAAGTCACCTGTTAGACGACTCAGTTTAACTGTCAGTACTTGTGCTACAGTTACCGCATTATTTCGACTTGCCAACCATTTCCAGGCGACACTTAGGAATTTCTGTCTTCAAATCAAATTCGAAAGTACACGGCAAACAATTTATAGCCAACCAACCATGTCAACGGATGAGCGGTCCTTTATGCTGGAACCGTTTTCAAAAATGGAAACGTTGCAGAGCTTTCCACAACTGAGGAGTGTAACCTTGACAGGAATTCTGCCAATCTCACTGAATTTTTTGTGTGGTCTTGGTCGCACCCTGGAATACTTAAACATTTCTAACAAGAATGACCCTCGTCTTGATCAGCTTGCTATTCCGTTTGTTGACGTCATGGAGTTTAAAGAGGAAATGGACTTGCTGCATTATCTCAAACACACTCGTCACGAAACGGAAGGAGATAATCGGATGCTGTACCAGTCAAATGTCTGGAAAGTGTTTCCGAAGTTGCGAGTTTTGAGTGTGGGAGAAAGCAAAAAATTTGGAATACGGCGTGGCGAAGAGACACCTTACTTCAAGTTCAGACGAGACGCTTAAGACAGGCTGAATGGTTAATTGAATGGTAGCAAATGCAATCATCAATATGAATTATTCTTTAGTATGATATTAAAATTGTTTTGCAGTTATACATTGCAATTCCTTGTGAACAGTAGTAGTAGCACATAGTTAAGTTAGATTACTGGAAATAATGAATTTATTTAATTTTTAGTTTTTAATGATGAAACCAATTGCACTTTCCATTAATTTATTTTTCATTTTTGTTATTTTTATTACCTTTGTGGGATATTATAACCTTTAATTTTCAAGGTCATGAGTGTGTGAATATATAAGGCATAAACATGTCTTAATTTAAAAAAGTATAAATTGGAAATTGCATTCCAAGCATTGCCCCGACTAATGAATTTTCAAGCCAACTACTGACAGATTCCGTTGCACCTTTAATATTTTTTTAAATCATGAGATTTGAATCATATCATATTTTTGTGCCAGTTAGTTAGTCACTAAGCAAACACTACAATACTTTGAAATATTGCTATGATCTAGTCCAATTGATGTTTTTGGAATCCAAGTATTTCTAGTACGGAAGTGATGAAAATAATTTTTTATTAGAACCGTAAAGCTTGTTTAAGAACGTCTACAAATGTATCTAATAATTTTGTCTGTTAGTATTAGCTTACTAATTTCTAATAAATTGCTACAATCAGGAATTGAGCGTGCTTCATTGGTATTGCAACTGTAGACTCATTAGAAGTTAATTTAACTACAATTTCTAGCCTTACCGTTCGTACTGCTAGCATTCTTGCTGAAATCCAGAGGTTTTATCGATGCCGTTCATCAGAGGCCGGCAAAACTTTGTGTGCAACAACAATTTTATTCATCTGCATTCTACATCATTTGCAGTATGTATATTTCAATCATTTATAACATACATACATACATACACTACACAGCGTTTAAAAAGACCAAAAATTGACATTATTACTGAATGCACCCATCCGCACCTTTCAGCAAAACACATGGTGAAGATAGGCACCAACAAAACCTCAGAGTTTCAGTAAAAATGCTGGCTGTACGATAGACTTGACTAGCAATATTTAATTGAAGAATAAAGTAGGATGATTTTGCTGACTGTTGCGTGGCCAGTAAAAAGAATAAACGATTCATTGATTTGTAATATATTGAGCAACATACAATCATTTTCATACCGTTAACTCATTATCATTTACAAGCAAATCATCGTGGGGCCATGCACACAAGGACGGAAGCACTAAAGAGGGTTAGACATTGCGATATTGTACAAACGAACTTGGTGCAAAGATAGGTAAGGCTGGTACAGAGAAGTCAGAACGATTTCTTAAGTAGAGGTTTTCCTGTTTGTCGGCTCTCCTAAAGTCCAGATAACATTGTGCTTCTATATACCTTGCCGTGAATATTTATGAATGGATTGGTACCAAAAATAAATTCTCATGTTTCGAAAGAAGGCATTTGTGTCAACGATGAAATAAAATGAATGAAGTCATTGGAAAAGTCAAATAAACTAAAACGTGCGTTACAGCATGTTGTTTCGGTCAGTTAGTTACTGGGAAAAGTTCCTCGTGCAAGCTTTTCAATATACATGAACTAGGTACTTCTCAGTATGCCTGTTTGGTCATTTTTATGAATTCTTTTATATTTCTTTAGCCTAAAATCAAAATATACATAAACAGATGTAGCGTGGAGTTTCTATACATTTTCTTCTGTGCGGAATACAAGCAATAAATTGTTCGTTTTAAGAACAATGGGACTATTGTAATAATATTCCCCCAAGAATGAAGAATGCTGATCTTTTCTACTATTCCGTTCACGTATCGTGTCAAAATGCAAACAAAAAAGTTTTTCAAAAACCCATGTAAAATATATTGGATGTGTTATTTTGTTTATACTACCCTGACATTAGTTTTTCCGTGGAAAGTTTACAATATATTTTAAGTGTGTTAAAATGTATTCGGTATTTCTGCTGAACCTTTTTTTCGATAGACCGGTATATTGCCCACCTCAACTCTAAGAATACATAAAATTATGACATTATGAGTTTTTACATATACCTTTCTGTACAAAAAACCAAGAAATGAATGGTTTGATAAATAGAACAATCGAAATATTGTAAGCATTTTGCTGAAGCAGAATACAAATTCTTTCAACAATCCTATTCCATATCTGAAATATAATGAAATGTGTGTTTATGTGTCGGTAATGGAAAGACAGCAACAATGGTTTCAGGCTGCGTGTTTGATGGTACATCTTTCTCAGATGCTGGCCTTGAGTATGCTTTTATTTGACTCTCTGACTGATAGTGGGGATGATGTGAGTGTCTTGAAATTAAAAAATATTATTTTGCGCTCCCAATTTTATCTTGCTAAATACCATCCTAAACAATTTAATTGTTTCCAAGATGGACACAATTCCTCCAGAGGTATTAATAAGAAAGTGTGCTTCTATTTATTCTATTTTGGCAAGGAAAATACGAAAATATTTATTCACTATTGCTGTAAGGTATTTTAAATTACAACTTTAATTTACAGGTTTTGACTATGGTGTTCGGAAATCTAGAAAACTGCCGTGATATCCAGAACGTTTACAACACATGCCAGTCCTGGAGAAACGTTTTAGCACCGTCTTGGATGTTTGGGCACGTGAGTGAATATTTGTCTTAATAAGTTCACTACTTTACAGGGGAATTTTAGTGATTAAATCTCCAACATCCTTTCATGTTGTCAGGTATTTGCACAAGTGGCGAAGTACCTTTCCGTAAGGGAGGCCTTACAGTGCCGTACCGTGTGCAAGCGCTGGCTTGCATGTGTAGACAACTACCTTCTAAACCATTTTCGTCCAACTTTCGAGCAAGCTGGCTCACTTCGGAACCTCTACAAGACTGATGATCAACGTCTGGACAGAGACCGCTGGCCTTCCAGGATTATCCGTGAGTTGGTTGTCACCGACAGCATTCACAGGCGCTCATGGAACATGATGCACCAAGGTGAAAATTGTTCCAGCTTGCTTCCTCTTCTTGGAAGATGGTTTATTATTTTCGAAGACTTAAGATTACCCGTCGCGTTGCCGAATAAGGAATTTTTTAATTCATTTGGATCCCACGTTTGGTTCCTGCATATTCAGATTCCAGGAGACATTAATGTGTCACATCGCGTGGATTACTTGAAGCTTCTTTTGGAGAGCTTGCAATTTTTCCCAAACCTGAAGCGACTGGAAATGGAATTCGACTTCCTTTGCCTTCCGTCCATAGAGGGGTTAAGCCTGGAGATGAAGACATACTTGGATAGTCCCGCTGCCATAGAACTAATTAAAAAGCTTCCAGTTTTATTGGAAACTCTTAAAATGCGCTCTCATTTCAATTACGAGTACGTTTTCCTGCAAATAGTACGTGACTTGTTCATGTCCACTTGTAAAAATATTCAAAGTGTGGATCTCAATCAGGTGTTAGATGTTGCCTCATTGAATACGGGAAATCTTGTAGATATTTCGGTGAGTTTGATGTCCAGAGCTGCGGCCCAGCAGATGCTTCAAATGAGGTCACCTGTGCGAAGACTCAGGTTGGGTTGGAATCCTGGCTTCGTTTCAACTCAAGCTCTTTTTGACATTGCCAAGAATTTCCGGCAGTCTCTGCGAAATTTTCATGTGGAACTGGACTCTTCTGTGAGATATAAGCAGAAAGAGAAAAAGATTTTAGAATTCATTTCTTCTCATTTGGAACCGATGGTTAACCGCGAGATATTGATGGATCTTAAGCATGTCAAAAGAATGTCCGTCTTGGGCCATTCCCTTCTGTCATTGAATTTTTTGTGCGGTCTGAGGCGCAATTTGGAATACTTGCACATGAAATTGATTTTTAGCAAGTCGGCCAAAGAGATGAATTATGCGGCACAGATTATGCAACGGATAAAATTTACAGAAGAGCTGGACTTGTTGGAAAGGTTGAAACAATTTGCTATGTCCCAGGCTAAAGAAAAAGAGGCTGTCCATGACTCCAATGTTTGGAAGTTGTTTCCAAAACTGAGGGAATTTACTGTCCAGTTGGATGACGAGGATGAACCGGAGGATCTCCAAGAGTTTCAGTTTAGACGGGATATTTACGACTACAAGGTGCGTGCTGAAATTAAATAATAATTTAGATACTTGGTTTATTGTTGATGAATATTTTACCGAGTTTTTGTTTCGATGGGATGTTTACGTTCAGCTCAATAATCAGTGAACGTCAAATTTGATTTTAAGGACGGATACCTGACATGATTATTTCTTTACTAAACTTTCACAAACTTGTTGATTATTTTTATTATCTTTATTAAATTTGCGGTTTTTGATCATTTTGAATTTTGAATTGGAAGTAATGTATTTAAATTATGTATTTGAATTAATTTCTTATTTATGTATAGAATATACAGGTAATTATAAATAAAGTTAACCACGCCACTTTGACGCCACTTTTTGTAGCAATTTTGTAAATTAAAAATTAATGTGAAATTAAATCAATAAATGTAAACGTAACGTAAAATTTGAAGTAGACTGACATTGCAGCGACCTGATATTTTTCACTGTCGCAGAACTTCTGAAAACATGCATTTAACCCCAGACCCAGAAAATAACTTGCTATAAATACGTTTCGAACACATTACAATGAAATATAAATATTGAGAAGGCAGGTTCATTTCGCTGCCGAGCGGTATTCATTTTTACACTTGTTTGCGTCGCTCTGGCAGATTTGGCCTGTTCACTAGAAACGTTATCTTTTCTTTCATTTCAAGGTTGCAGATTCTATTTGCAAAACAACATCATGGTAACATTTATTAAAATTTACACAAACATTTGTTAGGTTTCCATTGAGCATAAGATTGCGATTGACGCTAACCGGTTGTAAGAACAAAACACGTGGACGGCCCCAAAATTTTTGAGGCAGATTTGTGCATCTAATCTGTTACTAGGTGGCTTATGTTTGCTCTCACTTTTCTGTGTAAAGTGGTGCTGTGCTGAAATTGAGCCACGCGCTTTGTAATGAGCAAAAAGTAAAAGTACGCTGATGTACATAAAAGTTGCTTATGATAAGTTTATTTATGATTTATTTGCAGCAGCAACATTTGGAAATCTCTTTTTTTCTCAGCCGGGATTTAAATCTTGAAAGCAGAGAGTTAAACGGGACTATATATATCTGTAACAAATATGTGCTGCCGCACTTTTTCTAACAATTTCGACGCCATAAATTTTCGTAACGAAGCTTCTTTTCATACATAATTTAATCATGCCAAGCATGTGCCACGCAGATATGTGGAATATACCTATGAGTCGTTTTGGAACCCATCACCCAACATGCAATGATGTTTCTATAAGGATGCCTGATCTTTAGACTACATTTCTTACAATATAACAAAAAGTGTTATGAATGTCTACTGTTTGTAAATTACTTAGAAAAGCTTATCAACAAGGCTATAAAAATAAATAATAATCCAGTTAGTTAGTCAATAAGCAGGCAACCCAATGCTTTGAGACATTGTTGTGATATACTCAAATTGTTTTTTGTGGAACCCATGTTCGTGTAGCATATAGTACAGATGAGCTGAAAATAATTTGTTATTCGAACCGTAAAGCTTGTTTTAGGAATTTCTGTAAATGTATCCAATAATTTTGTCTTTTACTGTTGGCTTAAAACGTTCGACTGAATTGTTACAATTTGGAATTGTGTGCTTTTAGTATTGGTAGTGTAGACTCATTAAACACAAATCAGGTAGTATTATACAAAATAGATGAAGCATAGAGTTTCTACACATTTTCTTATGTACAGAATGCAAGCAAGAAATTGTATGTTTCAAAGAGCAATAGGAATATTGTAATAACATTTCCTGAGAAGAATACAGACCATTTCTTCTATCCTGCTCATGTTTTTGCATGTTAAATATAGCGAAATATGTGCTTGGTTTGTTAGTAAAAAAGTTCACTACTCCGACACAAAATTTTTGTCATCTTTAGAATTGTATGACGTTCTCACAATTCTCAGTGTCATCGTCGCAAATGCATTTTTTAAATTTGTTGACTGAACTATCAACTCAATAGTCGCCTCACACAGTGCATGACACAACGCTGCCTGTATTGATGAATGTATAATGGCACACATTTATTAATTATTTCATCATAACGCTTTTAAAATATTGAGTTTATTTCAAGTATCTCGTGAAAAATATGACTTTCTTGCAATTTTAAAAATAATTAGCGTTCGAATTAAATTTAAATTTTTTTGCCCTTCATACATTTAAATTGTGGTATAAATGTAAATACCGACTTGTGGTGATATCCCAATTGCTACTTTATAGGTGAACTCATAGTAGGAGTAGCAAAATGAATATTCTGCCTATGTTGAACATTAGGTGTTATACATTATATACCTTCATGTTTGTATATAGCAATTATACGCAGATTGCGTTTTTGAGTCCTGAGCAATGCCTGCCTTGTTATTTTACGAGAAGATGCATCATTCTGTCACGTGATTGCCCATCCCAAATTACATGAGTCACACATGTACCTATCTTCCTTCTGTGCAGTATATACAATTCTACATACATTTTAGTTTTGTTAGGATACAGCAACATACAGCAGGATTGAGTTTGGGCTCTAGCTTACGAAAATAAAAGCAGGATATGTAGTGATAAATTACATTGTGAATAAAAAACATGTACAGTCTTATTTTGGTTGATGTGTTTTACGGACCAGCAGCACTGTGACGATGGAATAAAAACTCAAACGTACAATATTGAAAATTTCGGAAATTTTGAATGCAGGAATTTTTTAAAGATACGAATGTGAAAATGTTAGTGGAAAGCAATTGATTATTTAGAATATCTGGGTTGGCAACAAACTGGGAATATATGTGGCAAAGCAGACTAAAAACACTATCAAAAACTCAACCCGATATTTAGTAAATTTTAAGGAAACCTTAATTTAACTGAATATATTAGTAACTTAAACAATTCATATTAGTCAAGATAATTACCTGAACGTTTTGACTTTTCTTCGTTTACGTAAAGTTATAACATGGGTTATGAGTGTGTATTTTGTGGAAAGTTATGCGTTGGCAAACAGCATCTTGACACTCATTTACTGTCTCATATAAATGAATGCCCTTTCATTTGTGAAATCTGCAGCAAGTCATTTTCAGCATCGTGTAATCTATACATTCACAAGAAGCGTCACACCAACCACAGACCTCACCAGTGCCCCGTTTGCGAAAAATCATTTTATGAGCGTAGTGCACTTAGAGAGCATGTAACAACCCACACAGCTGAACGAGCTTACAAATGTGAATTTTGCACCATGGCCTTCCGTTCTTCGTCAAACCTGAGAAATCATAAAATATCCATCCACGGTACCGGAAAAACGGTACATGAATGCACCCAGTGTAACCGAAAGTTTAAAACAAATAGCCATCTAAAATTTCACCAAGAAACTCACGTCATTGGAAGGCAAATGAAGCACAAGTGTACAATTTGTGGGAAAAGTTATCTGACCGACAGTGGATTTAAATATCACATGGCCAACAATCATTCCAACATAAGAGGATTTAAATGCGACATTTGTGACAAATCCTATGCAATGAAGGCCAGCCTTCTTGAGCACATCAAATGCCACACTGGTGAAAAAGCATATAAATGTAAACACTGTGGTAAATCATTGAAAACCTCAACATCTTTGAAACTCCACATAAAAACATTTCAATATGCAGAACCCAACCGTCCTCACCGGTGTCCTCACTGCAACAAACGGTTCTTCTTCGCTTCAGCACTTCTTTTTCACAGTAAGGTACAATCTGTGGAAAATCACTTGCCACCAGCGAAACACTCAAGACTCATTTGAATCATCATGCCGACGTTAAGAAGTTTCAGTGCCAAGTATGCAAAAAAATGTTTTCTCAGTCGAGTAATCTAAAAACACATTTGAGTACACACATGGGTGAGAAGTCATACAACTGTGAAATTTGCGCTGCTGCCTTTTCACATAAACTTAGTTTGAAGCATCATATGTTAAAGCACACCGGAGAATATGTACACAAGTGTTCAATCTGTGGGAAGGGATGGGTAACGAAACAGAAGTTACAAAGGCACATGCTCGTACACAAAAGGAAGCCAAGTTTTAAGTGTAAACTATGCGGGAAAATGTTTAGGAGTCCTGATTCTCTGTCATATCATCTTAGGAATGTGCATGGAAATGGAGGAGAAAAAACTGAACCTTATTACTGCTTATTCTGTGATAAGGTGTATTACCTGAAAGCGTATTTCTTTACTCACATTCGTATTCATATCCATGAGACGCCTTAGAACCATGAGATGCATGAAAAGAAATCTGCATGAATTTGTGGCAGACGAGATCACACTATGAGGGTACATCAAGTGAAAATAAGGAATAACTGTCAACATTGAAGATAACTTCACTTCATCAATTTGTTTCTGATATTACTCAAAATCCATCATGACTTTTATTAAAAATGATGAAGGAAACAATCTTTATAATAGTATTTGAACAAATTATATGCAAAATGTTTTTTGAAGATTTATGTACATAATTTTTAAGGTTAAATGTGTCAAGGTTGTTTACGATGGGTTCGCCCTGTTATATTGAATGTTGTCTTTAGAAATGTTACTATAAATTTTAACTAAATTACTACTCCACTAATTTGAGGAAATATTTTTACTTTGCAACTGTAATGGGTATTTTAAGGAAGGGACACGTGTTCTCAAATAATATGTAATTCCTACTTATTAAGATTATAAAGCATTTGCGAAAAATTTCGCTTATTCCCTGTACAATTCAAAATTGATTTATAAAGTATGATTCCATTGTAACTACATCAGTACTCAAAATCAATTTGTAAAAACTAACCAATAAGTCTCTTCAAATTAAAAGCTCGAAGGTGTCCACTTACTCAATCAAACTTATTTAGAAAATTCATACAAAAATGTTACGTTTATTGCATTAATAATTTTGAAAATGTTTCCGCGACATACTTCTAATCAGTGGTCTTATGAAGCCATTATGATATCTTAAGTGGGAAAGTAGTGTGCACCGACTGAGGCTTCTATAAATTCTACCCATAAGATTTTATTCTGAAATAGCGGCAGTGTCGTCAGATCCCTGTACGCAACTTGCGTAACGCAAGTAGAACCTTTATTTCAAGATTAAAGGAAAATATAACGGTAGACAACGTCAAAATTGTCGTAACGGAACACAATATTGCAAAATAATTCGGCAACAACTTTAACACAACTGGCTTATATACCTTGATGAAAAAGCTATCAAGACATTTCTCCGAAGCTATGAATTTACAATGAACCAATTTTTATTAATTCATAGGTACTCAAATTTGCATCAATCGCCCACTATAGCTGCATTTTATCACTATGATTAGCGAGTTCCTAGTATAACGAAGAGGTCGAAATTTCTGTTTCAAAATAATTTTTATTACAAACGTTTTCATCTTTTAAATGCGCTACACGCGTGTGTTCATTCGGATGTACACTTTCTGCCTGACTAGGGAAGGGATGTTCCATTCTACAGAAACATTTCCATACTAAAGGTCTTGCAAATATACTGTTCCTATGTCTTTTCCAAAAATTATTGTCAAAATGAATAAGTTGAATGTACCGATTGTCAGAAACGAAAACACAAAATTTGCAAACCTTATTTATTTTGTCGCATATTTACATGTCTTAATTTCAAAATACTGCTTTTGTAGCCCAACTGATTTGAGAAATATTTTAATACGTTAAATGATTGATATTCAACGTACTGTAGAACACTGATTACCAAAATGGGAAAATCCCGCATCAAAACTCTTGCTGGATGGTAAAATGTCATACAGAGGTACACCATCTTATACAAGAGTCTAGTGTCCATACTAATGTATTTTTTTGGATGTATTTGTAAATGTGATAATCATCGCTGTTATTTTTATTCTTTTCCATTACAGCGCAATGATTTCAATACAAATTTCATATTCAATGCATCAATACTTTTGTGGATAAAAACATAGGCACATAATTCATTTATGTTTACTTGTAGACCCGAATCCAATAAAATTTATTTATAACGAAATAAAATAAACTTGTAGGAAATACATTACCTCTTAAGATTGCCAAAAGGGTGATTATTCGTTGTGATTTTCAGTTTATTACTCCCATGCATGCACGAACAAAGCTGCTCTGGTTGCATTATTACATTGTGCGCGGCAGCTTCTAGGATATGAAAGAAAACATATTATTATCGCTTGCTGCATCAACACATATAAAGTTTCACAAGTTTTCGTATGCTGTTCAAATGCAAACAACTCAAAGCTGACAGACTTGTGGATTGTGTGAAGAAATTTGAGGTCTGGTTTTCCTTTTACTGTGTTCATTGCAATGAAAAAGAAGCATGTTTACTTCTCACAAAAATCCATCTGAATTTTTATTTTTTATTTATACGTTGCATTTCGTGTGCTTATAATTCAATGATTAACTAATCCACTAAATATAAACCTAATATCAATTACTGAACCAAAAATGGATAATATTTTACCGGGACTTCAGCAAGAATTATCGGATGAATGGAAAAATTTGGAGGGTCAAGTGACAAAGTTGGACTTGTGGATGGCCGAAAATGCACATGTGGACGCGGGAGCAGCATCTTTGGAAACTCTGAAATTGTTTAAGCAACGGAAAGTTGACGAGGAAGAGGTCCAGAGTAAAATTCTTGAAGGTACAAAATTAACACAAAAGTGTCAACGTTTACTTAATACGTCTTTTGAAGACAGTTTTAATGTTAACTAATTAAATTGTGGGATATTTTTCAGTGGTAGATGAATTGCAGCTCCACAAGGAGACGATTTTAGTGCAAATTCGAAAATTCTCTGAGATTGGAACAAAATATAAAGAGTTTGAAAATGAAGCCGAAGACATCCTTAGCGATGAGAGTAGCAGCCCCGACGTGAAAATAGAAGTGAACCCTGAGGACCGTCAAGACGCTTCAATTTCATTCCAGGATGCTTTTGTGAAAGAATTGCCCGGATTCTCTAAACAAGAAAATGATGGTGACTTAATTTCCTCAGATTATGATAATCCAGCCACTCAAATTCCAGCAGTGGTCAAGATTCCAGTAGTACAATAGTGAAATCTAGAGAGACCTCAAAACCTGAAGAGGGTCATGGCAAAGCATTCCGCTGCGGGAGAAATCATACATGCTAGATTACCACATCAGAACAGCTCACAACCCACATCCAACAACAAAAAAGACCCGAAATCACATTAAAACTGGTTCAAAATCATTTCCCCAATGTTCCAAAACATTTGCTTCCAGTTCAGGACTCTCTTATCATTCGAAGGTTGCTCACGGTGACGGTACATTTCTATGTAGAATTTGTAGTAAGGTGGGTTTTGTGAGTCAATTTACGGGCGCAGAATGAAAGCGGCTGCAACGAGAGAGCTAGCATGCACAGGGGATCGCCGGTTATTTTTCCCCGTAAACATCCTCCAGAAACTGATTAAGTTTTTAGAAATTTGTTCGATGTAGGATATGCTACGATGTGGATGCAAAACAATAACGCTTCTGGATGTAATACATAAATATGTGCAAGCCTTTCCAAGACTGATAAATTATATTTAGTGGATGGAAATGTGAACACTGAGGATTATAAGTTTTCACGTGTTAATTATAACGTTTACTGATTAAGCAACATTGCTTATACAATTCATATAAATGCCTCCGTTTTAATCTTCCTCCAAAATAATTACGCAATACAGCATAATCTTTAGCATTGTAAATATGTACATGGAATAAATTTTCGAAGAAATGAAATAAACGTGAATGAAATTTAATTTTCTAAATAATTGTAATAATTTGTATTCCAGTCCACTAAGCTAGTCTTGTTGCCAAATTTGAGGAATAATTTGTTGCTTAAAATCTTTCCACACTGAAAACAAAACATTTTTAATAACTCTCATGAAATCCCTACCAATAATTACTTTATTCGACCCATTCCCTAAAGAGCTCAATCTTGTGTTGGCATTGGCACTCGTGATTCACGAGTCGTGATTGTGCTGTCTGCTACTCGTCTCCTCAAAAATTAAAACACTAACATTCCAACTTAAATTCACAAGCAAAACTAGGATCCAGCCAACCATTACGTGTTACGCTTTTGCACGTGACCAACAAGTGGGTACGTCCACAAGATACGGCTTTCCACTCAAGCTAATCTCCTCATTTCCATATCCCAACTTTGCAATTTTAAAAGTTCTGATGAAATCAGCTTTATTTGGCAGCATTCCAGTCTTCTAGCCTTGTGCAGGAGTAAAAGTTGTAACAAAATGGATGTACAGCCCAATGATTTCAGGCAGCATATATTTGACTCTGCACGTCACTCAGCTGCTGCCAGTTTTGTTTTTGTTGAGCTGCCTGAAAGACGACGCGATGTGAAATGTGAATGCATTGTATGCAGTTTATAAAAATAATATTTTGTAAAGTCAACTTTCACTTTCCAACTGACCACACATAGTAGTTTTCTTGATTACAAAATGGACAGAATTCCTACAGAGGTAGCTAAATAATTTTGGAAATTTAAAGTTTAATTTTCATATTTGTTGTGGTAAAAATTAGATATTTTTTCACCTAATAATTGTGGAAGGATTTTAATTCCAATTTTAATTTACAGGTTTGGGCGATGGTGTTTGGAAATTTGGATAATTGCTGCGATATCCAGAGCGTTTACAACACATGCCAATCCTGGAGGAATGTGCTACAGCCCTCGTGGATGTTTTGTCACGTGATTGATTATTTATTTGTCAATTAATGATCATAATTTTTAATGAGAGTTCTAAATAACTTTACATCCCTTCAGTTATTTGCCCACCTGGAGCAGTACCTCTCCGTGAGTGATGCCTTAAAGTGCCGCACAGTTTGCAAGGACTGGCTTGCAGGCGTTGACAGTTATCTCCTGACCCATGCCCATTGTCGCCCAACTTTCGAGCAGACTGGCTCCCTTGATAACCTCTACAAAACTGACGAGCGTCTGGACACGGACAG